>CBVK0102503805.1:0-12989 GCA_900067695.1 Picea abies
ACTAGAAATGCAATAATTCAATATCTAGGGATTAATAAGGGGTTTTATACATCACATGGGGTTTTATCTAGGGATTAACATGCACCTCCACTTCAAACAAGTGTTGTCCTCAACACTTGACTAACCATGGGGCTTCTACATGAAGAACTCATATTCCCATGTCACTTCTTCCACTAGTAGGCTCTTCCATTTGACGAGGTACTCTGTAATTACTCGATTTATCGGCTACCTAATTATTTTTTCAAGTATTGTTTCCAGCTCTAGCATAATTCTCCCTTCTTCATTAATCTTTGGTAAAATAGTTTGGACTAGGATCTTTTTTTCGATGACCTTTGTTAAGAAAGAAACATGGAAGACTGGATGTACAAGTGATTAAGGAGGCAACTCCAATTTGTAAGCCATACTTGTGATTCTTGCAATATATATTTTTTTTCCTTTTTGTATATTTTCCTTCATTTCATTCTCAATATAATCCAAATCAGTGGTATCAGAGAAATCTATTCTTTGTTGTTTCTATGTGCATGTCCCCTACGAGGTCAAGCTATCAAGAGTTGGGTATTGAACTAGATGAGTTTGGGGAAGAATACTCCCGTTGGTCCAAGAAGCCTCTCATGGAAGAATAAAATATAGACAACAGATCAGGAGATCTTATCAAATTGTTGCTCAAGGAATCCCTTACATGATAGTGAAATGAGATGATGGATATTTTTTCCCAGATGATCCTTTAATGGTTGCGAACAACAACATAGGCATATTCAACCAATAGTCACTTCAAAGGTGTTCCGCCCTTTAAGGTATAATTTGTCTTTGATATTTCTTTATTTCAAGGCTATATAGATGTTGATACTTTGGAAAAATGGTTAAGTTTGCTAGAGGGTTATTTCTACGTCTAAAATTTTTCCAACAATGAAAAAATTGCTTCATGCTCCTTAAATCCCTTCCCCATGTCAAATATTGGTGGGAGACATACTCTAACCAACATGCCAGTGATGAGTCTACAATTTTTGGGCTAGGACCCACTTGGGTGGATTTTGTTGATTCCATGAAGGAGTAATACTACCATGTTGGAAACTATGATGACCAGTACATGAGATGGATGAATCTACATCAAGAGAGAGTCTAGAAAGTGTTAGAGTACACCCACATATTCCATACCTTGCACATAAAGATGGATATTCAAGACTCTTAGAAGCATGTGGTTATGAAGTAAAGTAGTGGCCTACATAGGTACATCCAAACAAATATGGAGTTCCTAGACATGTCTTCACTGGGAGCCACTTACCAATATGTTGTTAAGATTGAGAAAAAGTTCAAGGAAAAGAATAAGCAAGATTTAAGTTCTGTAAACCCATTATAGCAGAAGTAGAATAAAGGTGGCCCTAAATCCTAGTGTAAAGGATAGAGAAAGGATGACTAGCCCTAGAACAACTAACTCAAGCCAAAATCAAAGAAGGGTAATAAGAAGTCAAAGGACACTAGAAAGTGGTGTGAGTTACACAAAATCCCTTGGCACAAAAATTATGAATGTCACTCCAAACAATTATTTTTTGCTGAGATGAAAGACTTAGAGTTGTGTTAGAGCTAAAATTTTCCCCCAAAATTTGAAAACGCCTTTAGCAAATTTGTGCTAAAATTGTCAATGAATTTTGGTCATTTGCCTAGGTCATAAATTTTGTAATCTTCATTGATTTTTGATGAGTTTTATTAATCAATTTTTTCTTCGAATTCCTATGGTCCTTACCTTTTAACCTTCATTTAAAAAAATAAATAGTTTTTTGAATTAGTAAGCTTAGATTTGGAGTTTCATATATATATATATACATTTTTTTTGTCAAAAGGTGGTGTGTGCACACAAGTGAACTAAGTCTAATCCTAAGCTAAGCCATGTCACATATCAAACCACATATGCACATATGCCAAACTCTGATTCCACATGTCAATTCCAACCAACACATAATTCACCAAAGCCCAGTGCAAGCGGCAAGCCCTTTCCATTCCACATATCTCATCGAAATACTCTAATGAGCATTGGTGCATATAAACAAGTTAATATTTAATTTCCCGATACATGTGGGATCTTGTTTGAGAGGTTAAAATAAAAAATAATAAAACACAGTCAAAGAGCCATGTTCCGAGATCGCAAGTGCCAAGAAAATGTGCTTCTAGAAGCATACTTCAATATCCATTTGTTTGCAGAGATTGAGGTGTCTTGTGCCAAGATAACAAGTTGGAAGTCACATGTGTTTTCATATATGAAGAGGTGGAGGGTCGTATCATACCCATGCGTGCAGTGAATGAGACAATGGAGTTCAATAAATACACATCTCTTCGCATTGAGAGTGGAAATCCATCACAAGCAGTGTTTGATCGATGTGTTGGCTTCAAAATTTAGTCGCAATTCATGCATTAATTCTTTAGAACCCTAGTTCAACTTCTGAACCCTATTATGTTTCCTCCTCTGGAACGTTGTTGATAGTTGTCCTTGCTGATAATAATTGATCCCATTAGG
Source organism: Picea abies (assembly GCA_900067695.1). Taxonomy (NCBI): domain Eukaryota; kingdom Viridiplantae; phylum Streptophyta; class Pinopsida; order Pinales; family Pinaceae; genus Picea; species Picea abies. The sequence goes on from CBVK0102503805.1 coordinate 2,510, forward strand.
CCAATGTGTGGTGTATTGGGCTCAACATATTGATCCCTATCTAAGCAAGTGATCCATGTGGGAATATGAATTACATGTGGGATTGACAAAAAGGTAAACCCGACTATTCATTTAAAAAATCAGAAGAACTAATTCAGGCATTATGATTTTGTGGAGAAATCCTGTTGGGTATTACAAGATCTACTTCATTGTATGAAGAGTTTGTGGGTTTGACCTGATATTGTCTAGAATGGGAGGTTCGAATCCAATGGATATTAAAATAAAGGGCTCCATGGATTGGGGAAGAGGCAATAAAAAGATATATTCAATGAAGGACTCCCCAAGGCCCGCAATCTCATACTTTGAGGGAAAACATAAGAGGTACAAGGTGTGTTTTCAACATGCAAGCTCTCTATGGTTATGAGCCTCCTCATAGAGATAAGTTTCATATATCAAGATGTTGTGGACCTAGAAAGAAGATAAGAAAATCAAACAAGAAGTACAATGACACTAAAACATTAGATAGACCAACTGACTCAACTGTCCCTATATTTAGTCTAGAAGACAAAATATTTGGTCAATCCCTTGTCTTTATAACATTCACTTGAATAGAGAATGGTGGCGTATCACAATCTGCAACTCTTGCATATTTATTAAAAGAAGCAATCCATGTAATCCGATGTGGTTACAAGGACAAGTCATCATTTGAGGTTCTTCAAGATTGGGTTTCTAAAGTCAACTTGCATAAGTTCGAGATCTTGTTATGCATTAGGAACAAAGAAAATCTTCTACCTAGTCACCCTGCTCATGCATAATACAGAGGAAACTAGAAAAAGCATGGAAAGTGCTCCAGTGATCCTTACCCAGAATTATGGAATGCCATATATTGATGAAAATAGTTATCAGATAAGACAAAGAGAAGCAATTCAAGGAGATAGAGAAATATACAACAGTTGTTAGCGCAAGCCTTCTTCTTGCAGTATTATGCGCTAGAAACTTCAGTAGGTGGAAAATTTTGGGTCAAAGTTGACTTCTTCTTCAGATTTTATGTGATGAGTCATGCTCTAGGTGGTAAATATGGTTCAAAAAAGGTCTTTATAATCTCCTAAATGATTCAAATGGTGTTTGAAATTTATTTAGAAAGGGATTCTTAATCCTTAGATATAGGATATCATAGTTTATTTTGTTATGTAATTACTTCAGATTTTCCATATGGATTTTAGATCCATCTTCTTAGGATCCATAACAACATGTATTCTCTATTTATATTTGAGAAATTGTAAGAAGCATAGAAGAGAAGTCTTCATGACTGTGATTCAATTTTGTGAATTGTAAGAAAGCTTTAGACTGGGAGTTTGCCGAGTATATATATGAATGCAAAATTTCCTCTCTAATTTTTTTATCAAACTTCTATTTCTTTCCATTCCTTTTAGTATATGTGGATGGATTTCAAAACTCATAGTGTCTATAATTCATTTGATGATTAAGAGATGTTGTTCTTTTATTGCATTAGTGGATTTAGATCCCACATATAATTCACTGCTATAATTGACCATTTGTATATGCTTTTAGTGTATTGATTCATTCGATACAATAGTGTTCTCCTTTCCATATCAGTTTTAACTCATCTGATCTATTAAGAGAGGAATTATTTGTCAGAATGTGTTCATCATACTCTTGTCTAAGTGAGGCTTAATGGTTCATAGATTGATCCACCCTACAAATTATTTCATCCAACTAAATAGTTTATGTTACCAAGATCATTCTGTTTATAGTTAGGGAAAGACTCTTGGAGTGATAACAAATTGGCATCGTTGCTGGGGAACGAAAGTGAAGAATAGTTTCCCTAGGAGAAAAACACAGATCCAAATCTTGATGGAAGACAGGAGAAGGACATAGAGATCGATTGTAATCATATACCTGACAAATCCGCGATTAAAAGACTCCACTAGGGAGGATCCTGTTGACAGAAGATGAAGAGGATGAAGTGTAAAACCAGGTATCAGTTCATGAGCTTTCTTCATGGAATTTTGTTTTTCTTTATCAACTCATTTCTTCTTTTCCCTTCACACATTAAGAGGATCATCTTATTTTCTTTTTGTTTGGATGATCATCAACCTAGCTTTGTATATCCATCCTTACAAGAGGAAAGTTTGCAGCCTCCTTATGTTGTTGATGTTGATCTCATATCTTTACCTCAACCTATTCATAAGGATGATTTTTGTATTCAAAATCCTTCTGACTTTGATCAACCATGTAACCTTGAGGATATTGAAACTGATTCAAAACCTTCTCAAATCTTAGTACATTTTTCCATTACTTCTGAGCCTTGCCATAAGCTTGTTTATCCTCATGATCAACCCACTTCTTTCGAAACTAGAATCAAAAATAAGTTGTTTAAACCGTTGAGGATGCCATATCACCTTAACCCTTATCCTCTTGATTTATTTGAATATATTCCCTGGTTTTCTAGAGAAGATCATGTTTTAGCTGAGAGGCATTTGGGGGCCTTTGATAATTTTATTGATCAATTAGAGATTATACACAATGATTTTATTATGAGGTTGTTCTCCAAATATTTATTTAGATATGTTGTTGTATGGTTTAAGAAGGGCCGATTCCATTGGTTCTTGGATTGAGTTGTCCAATGCTTTTTCAAAGTATTGGGGTGAGAACAAATCTTTTGATTTGTACCTTGCTGATTTTTATGCCTTGAGAGGAGAGGAGGAAGAAGCTTTGTCTGTCTTCTATCAAAGGTTCTACAACATTTATCATGGCATGCCTTTGGAGATATGACCTATAGAGATTGATGTCATGGTATATTATGTTATGGCTCATCATTCAGAACTTGTCCTTATCCTGTTAGAAAGGAAATACTCATCTTTCAGATGATTATTTGAATATACCCAAGAAATTGAGGAGCACATTCGTGCTTCCAAGAGAGCTCGAGATCTAGCTTACGTTGAAAATATACATGCACATGAGCAAGGGAATTGTCAGTATGTTTCAGATTTTGAGAAAGAAGGAAATGAGTATAAAGCAGAGTTGGAAAAGAAACAAGGATGTAAGTATATGTCATATTGGGAATCGGATTCTTTAGTGTTTGCAAATGTTTCTATGAACTGGTACACATGTCAAGTTTATGATCAATTTTCAAACCATTTGGAGCATGAGGTAACTAAGAACTGCATAGATAATTATATGTTTCTACATGATCATAATCAATATGATTTAAACCCTATTTTGTCATTATCTTATGATCATTATTCTGAATAGGGATTTGTTTCTACTGATGATCAATATCTGATTACAAGGGAACTAGAAGGTTATCAGTTTTCAAGCAAAGAGGCAGTCATAGATGAGCAGTTGTTTTTTGTGGATCAACATGTTTCTAATCTTGGTTTCAAGGATCCGGTTGCAACCTTGATGGATTCATATATTTCATATCATTTGAAATTTTCAGATCTCATTTCACCGACATTCACGGGTGAGTATTGTTTTCTGAAAGATTTTCTATCACTGTTGATATGTTTCAGTTATTATTTATTGATCAGTGATAGAGGCAAGATCATCTTAGTTTTGAAGTGTCTTGAATGGATACTGTGAAAGTTCACCTTTGCTTGACCAAATTGTAGATTTGGTTAGAAATAGGGTAGTGTAGGAAATAAGCTCCCTTCCTGAGCTTTTATTTTCCTTCAAGTTTGCAGAAATGGCAGTGAGTTTGTTTGATAAAGACAGGTTTTGAAGGTGTTCAGAGAATGGTTGCACAGTTGAATCCATAGCCCAATGGTAAAGGCACATGGTATTCTAGGTTCTTGGAGCCTCATAGGGAGGTCTCCATCCCAGTTGGAGCCAGTTGTTAGCTCTCAAATTTTCCCCTAAAATTTGAAAATGCCTTTAGCAAATTTGTGCTAAAATTGTCAATGAATTTCAGTCATTTGCATAGGTCATAAATTCTGAAAACCTCATTGAGTTTTGATGAGTTTTATTCATCAATTTTTTCTTCTAATTCCTATGATCCTTTCCTTTTAACCTGCATTTCAAAAAATAAATAGTTTTTTGAATTAGTAAGCCTAGATTTGGAGTTTCATATATATATATATATATATATGTATGTACATTTTTTGTCAAAAATTGGTGTGTGTGCACAAGTGAACTAAGTATAATCCTAAGCTAAGACATGTCACATATCAAACCACATATGCACATATTCCAAACTCCAATTCCATATGTCAAGTCCAAGCCAACACATAAGTCACCAAAGCCCAGTGCAAGCGCCAAGCCCTTTCCATTCCACATATCTCATTGAAATACTCTAATGATCATTGGCACATATAAACAAATTAATATATAATTTCCCAATACATGTGGTATCTTGTTCGAGAGGTTAAAATAAAAAATAATAAAACACAGTCAAAGTGCCATGTGCTGAGATCACAAGTGCCAAGATATTGTGCTTCTAGAAGTAAATTAAGATATCCAGTTGTTTGCAAATATTGAGGTGTCTTGTGCCAAGCTAATAAGTTTGAAGTCACAAGTGTTTTCAAATCTGCAGAGGTGGAGGGTCGTATCATACCCATGCATGTAGTGAATGAGACAAAGAAGTTCAAGAAATACACATCTCTTCGCATTCAGAGTGGAAATCCATCTCACTCAGTGTTTGATCGATGCGTTGGCTTCAAAATTTACTCACAATTCATGCATTAATTCTTTAGAACCCCAGTTCAACTTCTCAACCCTCTTACATTTCCTCCTCTATGGCATTGTTGATAGTTGTCCTTGCTGATAAGAATTAAGCCCATCAGGCCAATGTGTGGTGTATTGGGCTCAACATCTTGATCCCTCTCTAAGAAAGTGATCCATGTGGGAATATAAATTACATGTGGGATTGACAAAAATGGAAACCCAACTGTTCATTTCAAATATCATAAGAACTAATGTGAGCATTGTGATTTTGTGGAGAAATCATTTTGGGTATTGCAGGATCTTCTTCATTGTAAGAAGAGTTTGTGGGTTTGACCTGATATTGTCTAGAATGGGAGGTTCAGCTCCAATGGATATTAAAAGAAAAGGATCCATGGATTGAGGAAGAGGCAATAAAATGATATATCTGATGCAAGACTCCTCAAGGCTCGTAGTCCCATACTTTGAGGGAAAACCTAACAGGTATAGGGTGTTTTTTCAACATGAAAGCTCTTTATGGTTATGAGCCTCCTCATAGAGATAATTTTCATATATCAAGTTGTTGTGGACCGAGAAAGAAGAGCATAAAATCAAACAAGAAGTACAATGACACTAAAAAATTAGACAGGACAACTGATTCAACCATACCTATATTCAGTCTAGAAGACAAAAGATTTGGTCAATCCCTTGTCTTTATAGCATTCACTTGAATAGAGAATGGTGGTGTATCACAATCTGCAACTCCTGCAGATTTAGTAAAAGAATAAATCCATGTAATCGATTATGGTTACGAGGACAAGTCATCATTTGAGGTTCTTCAAGATTGGGTTTCTAAAGTCAACTTGCATAAGTTTGAGATCTTTTTATGCATTAGGAACAAAGCAGATCTTCTACCTAGTCACCCTGCTCATGCAGAATACAGAGGAAAATTGCAAAAGTGTGGAAAGTCCTCCAATGATCCTTACCCAGAATTTTGGAATGCTAGAGATTGATAAAGATAGTTATTAGATAAGACAAAGAGAAGAAATTCAAGGAGATAGAGAAATATACAACAGTTTTCAGCGCAAGCCTTCTTCTTGCAGTATTATGCGCTGAAAACTCCTGTAGGTGGCAGAATTTGGGTCAAAGTTGATTTCTTCTTGAAATTTTATGTGATGAGTCATGCTCCAGGTGGTAAATATGGTTCAAAAAAGGTCTTAATCTTCTCCCAGATGACTCGAATGGTATTTAAAATTTGTTTAGAAAGGGATTCTTAGTCCTTAAATATAGGATATCATAGTTTATTTTTGTAATGTAATTACTTCAGATTTTCCATATGGATTTTAGATCCATATTCTTAGCATCCATAACAACATGTATTCTCTATTTATATTTGAGAAATTGTAAGAAGTAGAGGAGATAAGTCTTCATGACTATGATTCAATTTTTTGAATTGTAAGCAAGATTTAGACTGGGAGTTTGTTGAGTATATATCTGAATGCAGAATTTCCTCTCTGAGTTTTTTTATCAGACTTCTATTTCTTTCCATTCCTTTCAGTATATGTGGATGGATTAAAAAACTCATAGTGTCTATAATTCATTTGATGATTAAGAGATGTCGTTATTTCATTTCATTAGTGGATTTAGATCCCACATATAATTCACTGTTGTAATTGACCATTTGTATATGCTTTTAGTGTACAGAGTCTATTGATGTAGTAGTGTTCTCTTTTCCATATCAGTTTTAATTCATCTGATCTATTCAGAGAGGACTTTGTTTGTTAGAATGTGTTCATCATAGTCTTGTCTAAGTGAGGCTTAATGGTTCATAGATTGATATAACCTACAAATTCTTTCATCCAACCAAATAGTTTATGTTACCAAGCGTTTTCCCTTTACAGTCAGGGAAAGACTCTTGGAGTGATAACAAATTGGCGTCATTGTTGAGGAATGAAAGTGAAGTATAGTTTCCCTGGGAGAATGACACAGATCCGACTCTTGATGGAAGACAAGAGAAGGACATAGAGATTGATTGTAATCATCTACCTGACAAATCCACGATTAAAATATTCCACTAGGGAGGATTCTGTTGACAGAAGATAAAGGGGATGCAGTGTAAAACCAAGTATTAGTTCATGAGCTTTCTTCATGAACTTTTGCTTTTCTTTATCATCTCATTTCTTCTTTTCCCTTCACACATTAAGAGGATCATCTTATGTTTTTTTTATTTAGATGATCATCAACCTACCTTTGTATATCCATCCTTACAAGAGGAAAGTTTGCAGCCTCATTATGTTGTTGATGTTGATCTCATATCTTTACCTCAACTTATTCATAAGGATGATTTTTGTATTCAAATTCCTTCTGACTTTGATTATCCATGTAACCTTGAGGATATTGAAACTGATTCAAAACCTTCTCATATCTCAGTACCTTTTTCCATTACTTTTGAGCCTTTCCATCAACTTGTTTATCCTCATGATCAACCCACTGATTTTCAAACTAGAATAAAAATTAAGTTGTTTAAACCATTGAGGCTTCCATATCACCTGTTGGCATAGGGGAAGACCCAACGTTCAACTCCAAGAGCACACCAACAAGCCCTAACTACTGGCCCTTTCGGCAACACCTACGAAGCAGATGCAGTCTCACTCGAAGTAGCTATGGGGGGGTTGGTGGACATAGATGTCTACAACCAAAGGGGATATCAAGTGGATCCAATACAAGAACAATACCACATTTATATATCACTTATTGGCTCAGATCTACTCCGCACAACTATCTATCGGATTTAACACAGTAATGAAATTAAAAGTATATCAAATGGAAAAGAACCCAACATCAATCACACATAACACAAGATATACATGGTTCACCCTCTCTCTAGGGATAAGTCCACATAACTGTGCTTTATAATATATTAAGATGAAGCATACAGTTCTTGTCTGCACTCTCAACTAGCATATATTCTTTCTTTTCCTCTCTATCTATCCCCTTCCTGTGCACCCAACTGCAGGGTTGATCTTTACACCCAGCTCCAGGGTTGATATTTGCACCCAACTGAAGATATTACAATACCACAAGGATATACACTCAACACTTCTTTCTCACACAGTATTACTCACTCGATCACACAATAAAATTGACAACCATAACAACAATACCAACCTCATAACAACCCATCCCAGGTCCTTTAGACCTCTATTTATACATTACAATAGTTCTCAGACACATTTAGGTTAAAACCTAAGTGTCAAAACCCTAGATACCAAAACCCTACGTGTCTAAAACCCTAGGTCAACTTGACCTACGTTTTCAGGGCTTCAATAACCTGTCTTTCCTTTCTTCTCATGCAATGCTCCAAATCATCCAATGGTGGATTTTTTCTCTTGCTGAGTTGTCCACAATCCACATTCCTTGCTTATCTATCACCCTCAATCTCCTCATCCAAAACATTGCTTCCTTTTACTTTTCTCCATCTTTTCTTCTCTTCTGCTCACTTCGACCCAATAACAGTCACTGTGTCTTCCGCGCAGTTCATGTTTTTCCTTTTCTTCCTTGATATTCTCTTTCTCCCATAACCAAGGGCCAACAGGCTCCTAACACTCACCTGTGACTCATCCTGAGGCACTTTAGATATCAACTTCCTGTTTTACATCGACTATAGACTACGCAGGGTAGCCTTTGCTTCCTGCTCTAGTACTCCCTTCCTTCCTTGTACAAACTATCTTTTCTGTTTCTGGTACCCAATTTTAACTACACCTGGTACCTAGAACCTTTTCCTCATGCTTTTATTGAGAGTTGCGAGGTAGTGGGTTGTCATAATACAATTTCAACAGACTTTTGTTCACCAAATATTCCTTCCATTCTCCATTTTAAGTCTTCAACTACGCAGCTCCTCCTTCTGTAACATAGGAAACCTCATATGGCCCAAGCCAATGCATTTTGAACTTCCTAGGATGATTCATGAACTTACTTTCATATACCAGTACTAGATCACCTTGCTTAAATACCTTCTTCCTGGTGTGTCTGTCATGGTAGGCCTTCTCTCATTCCTTCTAAACATGCTGATGAAATCTTGCAATAAATTTGTCTTGTTCTAGTTCGTCCAACTGTGCAAGCCTTTCCCGAACAGTGCTAGTGTCATCCATATGTATAAAGGAAACAATTATTAAGTTGGGGACCAAATATTCCATTGGGACAATGGCTTCGAGACCATACACCAACTTGAAGGGGGTCTGCATGGTCAGTTTCTTGCAAGTGGTTCTATATGCCCATAATATTGTTGGTACTCTTAAATCCCAGTCATCTCTATTGACACTGCAAATCTTTGTTAGCATTGTCTCCAAGATCTTTTTGAATGCTTCAACTGTCCCATTTTCTTGTGGATGGTAAGGTGTGCTCTTCTGATGGTGGACTGAAACCCTAGGTCAACTTGACCTGCGTTTTCAGGGCTTCGCCAGCCTGTCTTTCCTTCCTTCTCGCGCGGTGCTCCAAACCATCCAACGGTATCTTTTTTCGCTTGTTGAGTTGTCCACAATCTGTCTTCCTTGTTGATTTGTCATCCTCGATCTCCTTGTCCAACGTCTTTCTTTCTCTTACTTCACTCCATCTTTTTTTCTCTTTTGCTTACTTCAACCCAGTAACTTTCGTTGTGTCTTCCGCGTAGTTCGCATTTTACCTTTTCTTCCTTGATCTTCGCTTACTTCCATAGTCAAGGGTCAACAGGCCCCCAACACTCACATGTGACTAGTTTCGAGGCACTTCAGATCTCAACTCCTATTTTACTTCGACTTCAGACTACGCAAGGCAGCCTTTGCTTCCAGCTCTAGTCCTCCCTTCCTTCCTTATGCAGACTATCTTTTCTGTGTATAGTACCCAGTTTCAACTGTACCTGGTACCTAGACCCTTTTCCTCATGCTTTTATTGAGAGCTGCAAGGTAGTTGGTTGTCATAATATAATTTCAACCGGATCCCGTTCACCAAACCTTCCTTCCATTCTCCATTTAAAGTCTTCAACTGCGCAACTCCTCCTTCTGTAACATAGGCAACCTCATATGGCCCAAGCCAATGCATTCTGAACTTCCCAAGATGCTTCATGAACTTACTGTCATATACCAGTACCAGATATCCTTGCTTAAATACCTTCTTCTTAATGTGTCGGTCGTGGTAGGCCTTCTCTCTTTCCTTCTGAACCTGCTGGTGAAATCCTACAATGAATTGGTCTTCTTCCAGTTTGACCAGCTGCGCAAGCCTCTCTCGTACAACGCTAGTGTCATCCATATCTGTAAATGAAACAATTCTTAAGCTGGGTACCAAATATTCCATTGGGACAAGGCTTCGAGACCATACACTAACTTGAAGGGAGTTTGCATGGTCAGTTTCTTGCAAGTGGTTCTATAGGCCCATAATACTACTGGTATTCTTAAATCCCAGTCATCCATGTTCACACTGCAAATCTTCGTTAGCATTGTCTCCAAGATCTTGTTGAATGCTTTAACTATCCCATTCGCTTGTGGGTGGTAAGGTGTGCTCTTCTAATGATGGACTGCAAATTCCTTAGTCAAGGCTTCAATTGTTTTATTGATGAAATGTGTGCCTTGATCGCTCATAAGGATCTTTGAGCATCCAAACCTAGTTATGATGTCATCAAATATGAAGCGCGTAGCTGTAGTGGCACTACAGTCCTTAACTGTTCTTGCTTCAGCTCATCTGGTCAAGTATTATGTCACGGTGATTATGTACCTTTCTCCTGTGCGCTTCCCTGGTGGATTAATAGGTCCCACGAGGTCAATGACCCATTTCTCAAATGCTTGTAGGGTCAGTTGTGGTGCTAATG
>CBVK0102503840.1:0-11761 GCA_900067695.1 Picea abies
ATTTTGTAATATATTTTCAATGTCTTCATTCTTATTTGTATATTCAACAATCCAGCTGGCAATGTTATCATGTGTGAATTTTATCATATTATAGAACTTTTCAACTGATGTCCTTATTAATCCTTCAATGTTCTTTTAAAAATCATGTCGAGTCATAAGCATAGAGTTTAAAAGATACTTAGGTTCTGGGACTTCAATGGTAGTTCCAACAATGTCCAAATCAAGATTTTTTAAATATGATTCACTTTTCCTCCTTGATAAGTCAATGAATTGAGTTATCATACCTTTTAACACATTAACTGTTTCCATCCAACGTGATTTCAATTGTTTGATTCGGCTTAGAGAAGGTGCATTATCTTTCTTTCTGGTATGCTCTGCCATTGTCGAAACTCTAATTGTAAACATCAAAAATATGTTAGTGTAGAACCCTGAAACTCTAATTGTAAACATCAAAAATATGTTAGTGTAGAACCCTTCATCATTTTTTAAGTCTGAACTTAAATATTCCTTGGTGTTTTGAATTCTTAAATCAAGAGAAGTGAAACTCTTTTTCATATCCCATAGTTCAACAATTAATGACATTCTCTTCTTAATATTTATTTCAACAAAATGTCGGGTGGTCGTGATTAAACTAGAAATTATTTTGACCCTTGAACTTGATTCTGGGTTTTCTTGGAGACCCTTTCCAAGATTAATCATGGCAATGGGAGAATCCATAATAGGTGGAGGCATGAGGGATGAATCCAATTCTTTAATTCTTTATTTTAATTTGTCATTCTCTTCTTCCATGTGTGAAATTAAGACACCAAGCACGTCCCCTGTAACCCTATAAATGGATGATAATTTTGAAGGAAACATATCCCATGTGTCAATGCTAAACCATAGCTTCCCGCTCTTATTCTTTGTTGTACTTTTGAAAACAATTTTTTTAGACTCCTTTTCAAAAGATTCATTTTGTACAGCAAATGTCTCCTCATCAGAAAATGTTTTTTCCTGGATAATGAGTGCGGAGATAGGTTGTACATTTTCTCAAAATGATACTTCAACATTTGGGAAAGCAATGTTTTCAATATCCACATCTAGTTCCATGTTATCCAATAATAAGTCATCTTCCTAAGCACATGTCTCATCCTCTTACTGTTGTGAACTGGTTCTTTTTCTTTTAACCTTCATTTTGTGGGGATTCTCCAGGTTTCCTTTAGGAGGGTTCCTATCTTCATTATCCCCTGAATTATTTCTCTGGATTTTTCTTGCATGGGATATTCCTGGTTGTAGATTTTCCTTTAGCAAAGAACTCCTTCTAGAGACAATTAGTGATTGGCAACTTTTTTCATTCGAGGGTCTACCTCTTTATTTATGATGCTATGTTGTGCTTATGAAATTTTCTATGTCTTCATAATTTCTATCGGCTTCTTGATCACTAGGGTGGTAACTGTCATTTTCTTCTTCTTTACTAATGGTTGATTTTAAAGATGCAGGGTCAAGCCCAACTAAAAGAAAGTGATGATAAAAAAAGTGGTTTGGGTCGAAACCCTTGATTTCTTCTGCAAATTTTAGGTCATAATTCTCTAGATAAGAAGCATACTCATCGATCTTGGAAATTCCCTAGAGAACAATTTCACCAACTTTCCATGGAAAAGGTATGAACTGCTTTTTCCTTTTCTTAGAAAATGTATGGAACCAAAATTTATATTTTCGGGATATTTCAATGAAAAATAGTATGTCAGATATATAATAGGGAAGGAATATAGGATTTTAAATAGAACATAAAACCGTGATGATATTATAATCTTCCATTTTTTCCGTAACTCCTCTTCCCTTTAGAAAAGTTGTGACTTCCAACGATAATAGCAAAGTGTCTTCCCCAAATAACAATTTATTGAATTTAGATACAAAATTTGAATACACCTCATAAAAATGATGGTCAACCCTCTGCTTCCATAAAACTTGGTACCACATAGTCATAGGGTCCACTTTTATTTTATCTCTCCTCACAATGTTTAAGCCCTCAAAATTATGACAATATGTAATGAAAAATATGAAATACGATGACATGTAAAACCTTTCATCGGACCTGAAATTAGTGAGTTGTGAAATGATTTAATTTGAAATTTTCTTCTCCCAGTAAAAGATAGCATTTTCATGCACAATGAAATGCAATATGTACAATATTAGTCGAGGAATTGTTTCTATAGAATCCAGGCCCACAATTCGAGTAAATAACCAGGCAATTTCCTTGTAGGGATCCTTTAAAGAACTTACCTAAATTCTTGATATGTCCTTAGGGATTTTGGCAGTGTCATGCAAATATTCCTAAAGAATATCTAATCCATCATTCTTGATTTTTAAGAAGTTTCTCGCTTCATCTCATTTGTAGAGCATGTTCGGCTCTGGAAATTTCAACATTTCTCTAAATATTGAAGGTGCCAACGAGATAGGAGAACTATTATGCAATGCAATAACCCTTTTGTTTTTAATGAGCCTATCGACACACCAGGTGACAATGTATTTAAACTCAAAGACTTATGGAACACACCTGGAAAGAACTATTCATGATGTCCATACTTTGTTGTTTTCTCTATCCAACAATTTCAAGTATTACCAGTAGGAGCATGACCAATGATAATTCTGATCTTATCTAGAAAAGAGGTTCAAGGTATCCCCAAATAATGATTTATTTCTCATGGATGTCCTAGTGAAGCTTGCCATATTTTTCTTGAGTTATTATTTTGCACAGTAAAATGAACTTGAGTTAGATTTCTTTTACAGAGACATTAATTCAAAATAACTATTAGTGGCCTTAGTGACAACATTATTAATTAATGGCCACTTTAACAATAAATTTGGTAGTTGGGTCCGTAGGGATAACAATAAATGTGACATCGAAAAATGTGAAGGGACAGATAATGGCAGAGCATCGAGGCTGGAGACTAGTATGAAAAGGAAGATATGTGAGTTTTAAGGTCTACAAGTCCAAGAATCAGATTGCATGACATGGATAAGTATTGGAAATTATCTAGATGACAGTGGAGAGAGAGGAAATGTATCATGTAGGTTCGCAATGTACAAAGGTCTGAAAATCTAAAAGTCTGAAACACAAAATTATTGTAAGTGTTGGGTGGACTTTTACATAGATGAATGGACAATAATGCAAGTGTGATAGTCCGTGAGTCCGAAGGTCTGTGAACATGAAAATTACTAAGTATTGTAGTTCAAAGAAAGGGAAAAATAAGGGATAAAGAGAAAAGGGGAAAAGGGGAAAATATATAAGGAGGAAAGAAAGGGTATTAAAAGAAATGGGAAAATAGAATAAAGGAGGGAAAAAGAACACAAAATGGGTTCAACACTATCATAAAACACCACAAAGAGATTGGTTCTGCAAATATGAATGAGGATATGTGTTCTTGGGGGACAACTCGAAAACCAAAATTATCGGACGAGGAAGAGTTCAAATGATACTGCAGGATGGGAGGAGTATAACCCTTCCAAGTGTGCTACACATTTCAGGTTTGGAAAGAAACTTGATATCTGTCAGCAATATGAGTGATGCAGGGGTGCACACTCTATTTCAGAAGGATCCATTCAAGATGGTTAGATGTGCGATGGTATTAATGAAAGGAGCTTGGATTGGAACCCTATACAAGTTATTAGGGAATGTCGACTCGGCTGGATGCAACAACATCATTTTTCCTGAATTCAACTTGACTTCGACTCGAATCGACTCAACTCGGGATGAGTCGATTCAACCCAACTAGACAAGTCATCATAAATTCAACCCGACCATGCTATGGCATGAGAGGATGGGACATATTGGAGAAAAATGACTTCTAGCTATGCATAACAAAGGTATGGTTGAAGATTTTCCTAAATGTAATTTAGAAGTTGACTTTTGTGAACATTGTATATATGGAAAATAAATTCAAGTGAGGTTCCTATCTAGTTCAACAAGGGAAATGAGGATTCTAGAATTGGTTCATAGTGATGTGTTGGACCCTAGTTCAATTCCTTCACTTGGTGGATCCCTGTCTTATGTCTCATTCATAGATTATTTTTCTAGGAAGACATGGATATATTTCCTGAGGAATAAATCATAGGTTTTCGAGAAATTTAAAGAGTTTAAATATCTTGTAGAAAACCATAAAGATAAGAAGATTAAGGTGTTGCGGACTGACAACGATAGTGAATTATGTGGGAAATAATTATATTAGTACTACAAGCAATGTGGCATAGAACGCAAAAATACCACACCATATACCCCACAAAAAATGGAGTTGATGAGAGAATGAATAGAACATTGATGGACAAGGCAAGGAGCATGCTCAGTGGTGCTAGGATCGCACAAGAATTCTGAGCAGAGGTAGTCAACACTGTAAAATATATGGTGAATATGTCTCCTTCATCGGCGCTAGTCAACCCAAATCCATATGAGGTATGGTCTAGTAATATTCCTTCGGTCTCACATCTCAAAGTATTTTTTTGTGATGCATTTGAGCATGTTCCCAAGGAAAAGAGGATCAAGTTGGACAAGAAAGAAGTCAAGTGTATTTTCATTGGATACAAAGAAGGAATGAAAGGATATAAGCTATGAGATCCTGCATCAAGGAAAATTGTGTACATTCAAGATGTGGTCTTCAAATAAGTTGGAAGTAACTCCCAGTATGAAGAATTTGTTCAAACAAAGAATAGTCTAGAGAAGGTGTGGCTTGAACTGAGGAATGAAGAAGAAGATTCAAATGAGTCAACTGAATTAGAAGAACAACTGGAACAACTGACCCTGGTTGTAAGGAGGCTATAATGAGTAAGAAAATAAATCGAAAGGTATAGTCCAGCCGACTTCCATTCCACATTCATGTTAACTTCCACTGACAATGAGCCCAAGTTGGTCAACGAGGCAATTGACTCAGCAGAGTTAAAACTCTAGAAGGACTCCATGGTCGAAGAGATGGAATCCTTGCACAAGAATGATATTTGGGACTTAATAAAATTACTTAGTGGAAGAAATCTTGTCAGTAGCAAATGAGTATTCAAGAAGAAGATGAATGCAATAGATCAAGTCGATAAATTAAAAGCTCGAATGGTAGCGAAAGGATATTCCCAAGTCGAAGGAGTCGACTTCGGTGATATTTTTTCCCCTATTTCAAAATTAACTTCCACTAGAGTACTAATGTATCTGGCTGCAACATTTGATATGGAAATAGAACAAATGGATGTAAAGACAATGTTCCTACATGGGGACGTGGAAGAATAAATCTACATGAAACATCCTGAAGGATTTGTAGTAAAGGGAAAGAAATATTTGGTGTGCAAACTCGAAAGATCCATTTATGGTCTAAAAAAATTACCAAGGATGTGGTACCAAAAGTTTGACACATACATCCTTAGTTTGGGGTCTGTGAGAAGCAAGTTGATCACTGTATATATTCCAAAGAAGAAGGTGGGAATTTCATATATGTATCATTGTATGTCGATGACATTTTTCCGATTGGAAACATCTTGAATGAAATAAAGGAGGTGAATAAATAGTTATCCTCCAAGTTCAACATGAAATACCTCAGTGCAACAAAATTCATTCTAGGAATGGATATAAAGAGAGATTGAGTAGATAGAAATATTTGGTTGAACCAAAAGAAGTATATTGAAGCAATCTTGAAACATTTCAACATGTAGAGAACTATGAAAATAAGTTGTGACATTCAAAGCACAATATTCCTGGAAAATAACCCATCTTATCATTCTAAGACTAAGCACAATGATGTACAATACCATTTCATGAGAGACATGGTGGAACTAAACAAGGTGCTACCAGAGAAAGTAGATATGTTGGAAAACACATAAAACTCTTTGACTAAGTCTATGAGTGTTGTGAAGTTCTCTTGGTGCAGAGAGGCAATGGGAATTGTTTCACTCAGTCTATGAACGAGAGTTCAGAGATATCCCAGTTTCATAAAAGAAAAAAACAAGTGGGAGAGTGTTTGGTTGTTATATTCTTTGCAGTGAAAGTCTAGTCGATGTAGATCGACTGATAGTCGTAGTTAAAGGAATCGATATCAATGCGAAGGTTGAGTGTTTTGACTAGGTAAAGTCAAAGATATCGAAAAAATTTCGAAGGTTGAGGTGGTTCAACCAGGTAATGTCGAAGTCAAAGACATTGACAACAAGTCAAAGAGGTCAACCGACAAGAGGTCGACATGCGAGCGTGTGGAAACTAACTGTGAATGAAATTTGATTGGTAGTCGACTGGTAATCCAACTTGGTATGAATCTCGAGATTCGTGGGATTTGTGGCCAATGATCTGTGTATATGTCTTCCTCTCTCTGTTAGATTTAGAGTGGAGGTGTTCCTCATTTCCTAACACATGAGGCATTGAACTATTTTAATGAGTTAAATGTTGATGTTTGAAGTGGAAGAGAATGGTTTTATGAATGGAATGGTTGAATGAAATGTATTATGAATAATGTCAGAATTTGAAAAATAAAGATAACGGTGGATACACATTTTATTAAAGATATGATATACATATATACACTCATATGACCTTTGGATTCATATTCCAAGGTCTCTTGGACTCCTGAAAACCATTACATGAACTTGAATCTTCACATTCCATAAAGTTTGTAACCCTAAATAGATTACATTTCCAACATTCCCCCCCTTAATCCTAAGGGGTGTATGTGAGTCCAAGGTGAGAGCATATATTTGAAAGTGGGTAGCTAAAATCTTGAAGTGTGCAACTGCTAATGGATGAATGTTCACTCTGAATCTGGTGGTTTTTGGATGACCACAAACAAAATGATGATGGTGGTTTAAGGAAGACAGAAAACAAAATCTGGTGGTTTACAGATGACCACAAACTATGGAACCCTTCTCTAGTCTCAATGGTTCCGGGAACATTTCCTAAGCTGGCTAGAAGCTAGAAGTTGATGTCTTCTACTAATTGGAAGTGTTCTAGAATGGTGGTTTAAATATTACCATAAAATGTGATTTAGAAGAAGCTAAATGTATTTTACCAAGTCGAGGTTTAAGGGAAACCACAAACCATTGTCTAGTAGAAGTTGAAGGATTCTACTAAGTGGTGGTTTAAGGAAAACCAAAAACCAATCAGGTTGGCTTGTCATGCTCACTTGATATTGCTTTATTGATGATACTTAGAAACTTGAAGCCTCACTATCTATCAATCACTAATCTTGTTCCCCCTGTTAGGGACAAGGTGAGAAGATGCAAATCTTTCCACTACAAGATGTGTCAATACTTGAGAGTGAATTCATCGCTATGAATGACATATCTTTTTGACTATTGAAGACCATCCACCCATAATGGTTCTTTACTCTTGCAGTTGTCTTGTGTTTGAAACACTTATATGAAGGATGATTGTTTTGTATAAAATGCCCACTCATCTTCGATGTGGCCGACAATGTTGGCATATATGAATCTACTCTTGAATTGGAGGGTGAATGCAAACCATCTTGTAGCAATATGTGTAATCGAGACTATGAAAGGTGACATCCTTTTCATATCCAAGACTGGTTCTATGTTTTTTATGCCTGATTTCTTCCCAAGGTTTAGAAAGAGGAAGTTGATCTTTATCTGTACTTGAATATGGAGTTCTCTCATTGAGTTGCTACTATGTTGGCTGTTGGTATAAATAAGCAACATCATCTTCATCATATTTGAAAAGAGGGTTTGAAAAATAACTAGTTCAAAATGTTGTTGCACATGCTTTAGCTCAAGTGCATAGTGAAGAAGCCAAGTCTGAGTTTAGAGTAATGTTGTTTTGGCTTGGGTAACTTGCAAGCATGTTATAATGGAATGAGGAGTTGTTTTATCAATGGTGATTGTATTTTCCACAAAGAAAATTAGATTGTTCAATATCTCTAACAATTCCTCAAATCGATCCATTTTAAAAATAGACTTGAAAATCATAGAGTTTCTTGTAACTCCACCTAGACTTTACCAAACAAACTCAACTATGCAAACTTAACAAAAGAAAGGTGTTGGTTTCTACTAAAAATGCATCCGTTTACAGAAAAAAACATAAGTAAACTCACACAAATATACCTTGATTTTGGAGTTGAATTCCCCTCACTATTGAATGTGTCGTCTCTTACTCTTCAAAGAACCGCCAACTTCTTGGTAGATATCTTTGAACTTTTGGGATGTACACCTGTTCAAATATTCTTCATAATTACTTGCTTGCCAAAGCATTGGTGTCCAGATTTCTTGATATTGGCAACACCGTGATGTTTCTTGGAAAAAGTCTCCAAAAATTAATTTCAAATAAATAGTGAATCTCACTCGCGGCATACCCAATAAAACAGAAGAGGTAACGATACGTAGGATACTCTACACGGTGACAGAGGGCGTCACTGTTTCAAAGACTGCTATATTGAGGGATCCATCTTCCATTCCTGTAAGTAGTAATGGTGTGTCAGATCTTCAGATGTATGGTTTATTGATTCTTTACAAACACCCGAAAATACATTTATGTTTCCATCTTAGAAGAAACATATCTCATCATACTTGTGAAGCTATGCTTCACAAGATCGTCCGCAGGCCTGTTCTTGATGACTATCTTGTATTCACCTGACAAAACTATATGGTTGTATCGTCTCTAATCCTGTCACGGGGATATCGTTTCAACTTCCCATAGAAACCTTTAATAGGTTTTGAGACTTATGACTTCCAATCTCCCGAAGAATGGTGGATATATCTATATATAGATATATCCTATGAACATAAACGGATATACAGAGACAGAAATGGAGCAATGCTTTTGAGCCCGTGGGGTTTCGATCTGGGGATCTGGTAGACTATTGCATGATTGATTATTCTTCTTCGAACAGGTAATGGAAGGAGGAATTCAAAAGTGATGGTTAGGGCATGATCCGTCAACAATCCGTTAGCTTATAGTCACATGAGGTATTTGACCTCTGCCTCAACAAGCTTTCCTTCAACGTGTGTTAAGCTGAGGGAGCTGGAAATTAATGTGGAGAGGTGAACCGCCATGAAAATTTTAAAGGAAAGGAAGCGCTCTCTAACACCGATGAAGGAGGGAGCATTCGATTGCACACCAATGCATATGCGTCTATCGAATCCGTTAGACAACAAACTAGAAACCTCTCGTATCCCAACGGAAGAGGACTGGACAATTACTTATCCTACCCGAAAGATTGTGCGTGATCGAAGTGATAGAGATAGTATATTCTGTCTGTGTAAAAAGACAGGGCGACGTGTGTGAACCCTAACACCGTGTAAGGGAGGTCGCTTTTATTGTTCACTCATCAATCTTTGCGATTTCCCAGGAATCGGCTTGAAGTGCTCGATTTCCCGCGACGCTTTCACTGTGCCACTCTTACCTCATCTCACAGCCCTAATAAACGACACATAAATTGATATCATTGTTCACGAAATGAAATGAATAGCTCAAACTATCCTGCATGCAAAGGTAGGGTTAAATCCGAACAGTGAGGTATGGTTCTTGAACCAGAGCATAGTGTTAAACTTGATGGATACCACACAAAAATAAACTCGACGTTGATTAGGGTTTCATTAGAATACGCATAAACTGTGTTGAAATGACTAGAACACATACTAGGGTTTAGCGCGGGGTAAGTCGTGTGGAGAAAATTAGGGTTTTACAAGACACGCCAAAAGCAAAAATGACATGCAGAAGACTGAAAACGTTAGAACCAAGGAAATCAATCCTTGTTCGCATGAAGGAGTGAAAGGATGGATGCCAACAATATGATTTGATCGTGACAGGAGAGACATACCTTAGATCTGACACAGAGAAGGGCGTTAATGATGCCGAGGAAGTCTAACGTAGACAATGAATAGCTAGAGGCGTTTTTAGTCGCAGAGGCAGATGGACATACTCAGGGAATGGAGGGCGTTAATGATGCCTAGGAAGTCTAACGTAGAGAATGAATAACTAGAGGCGTTTTTACTAGCAGAGGCAGATGGACATACTGAGGGAATTTGAGATGTGTTTCTCTATGCTATGGCCAACTAAGATGGTTTGACCTGAGAACTAAGACGCTGTAATACCACTATTAGAAAGCAAAAATAGTTGATGCATATTTTATTAAAGATATGATACATATATAACTAGGATGACCAATTCATAGATCTCTTCGACTCTAGACAACCGTTACATGAACTTGACTCTTCACATTCCATGAAGTTAGCAACCCTAAACGGATTATCCAAATGACTCAGTAAGCTACTTGTCGAGCAATGATATATGAGGCATTTTTGGAATTTCTCCAATAAAGGATTTCGACTTTTAGAGAATGATTTTTTAATGAAGGTTTTAAATATGAGTTTGGGATTGTCTAGCAGTTACATGAACTTGACTCTTCACATTCCATGGAGTTAGCAACCCTAAACGGATTATCCAAATGACTCAGTAAGCTACTTGTCGAGCAATGATATATGAGGCATTTTTGGAATTTCTCCAATAAAGGATTTGGACTTTTAGAGAATGATTTTTTAATGAAGGTTTTAAATATGAGTTTGGGAATCTTGTAAATAGTACTGTTGATGTAGGTTGACCTTGATGCAATTTAAACTCCTATAGGTTAATCTTCTTGCAGGATGAGAGAGATTTTGATATACAAAAATATATGTAATCTAAACTCTTTCAGGTTGAACTTCTGGTAGGTTGAGAGATATGTTGATATAATATACTGAAATAGTGTATCCTTGGTTACTGCATTGAAAACTATGGGATATTTAGTTGTTGGATGTTCCTATTGACCTTAATTAATTATGTTGATGTATGGTTTGATTGATAACAATATACAGTATGAACATTGTACAATGTGTTGTTTTGTTGTGATTATCATATTTCTATGTGTAGGTTAGAAATTGTTGATGCTACTGGATGGGTGAAGATGTTATTGTTGATGATATGAAGGATGATGCTAGTTTTAGTTTTTAGAGTGGAGTTGATGGTAATGTTGATGTTGTTTGAATATGGAGTTGATGTTAATTTTGATGATATGAATGATGGTGTTGGTGTTGTATTTGGGGATGGAGATGATGCTAATGTTGATGATATTTGAAGATAGAGGTAATGCTAATGTTGATGATAATGTTGATGATATGAATGATGATGTGTGGGTGATGATATGATGTGTGGGTGATGATATGATATGAACGATGATGTTATTATTTAATCTTTTTTATATCTATAGTAGAATGATTCCTTGTTGTATTGTTGATGCAAGGGCCTACTTGGATTGCAATGCTCATGAGTTTTGTCACATGGAACCTGGACATTAGATAATCTTAAAGATCATATAAGTTGTATAGTGTGGAGTGTATAGAATATCCTCCTCCTATATGTATATGTCGTTAGTTGTTATTCTTATTTTGTACGCCTAAAAAAACTGAAATAAGAGTTATTTTTTTGTCTATTTGTCTTTTGTCTTTTCTCTTCTTCTTCTTCCTTTTTCACTGTACTCGTGCCATTGATAGTTTTCACTAGTACCCCAACCCATGATACTTGTAAATATTTTTGGCAATGTGAAATTTGTATTCATAAATAAGGTTTCCTCCTAGGAGGTTTTCAATAGCCATGTTGTTGGCACCAGGCCGAAGTGGAAAGAAGGACGATCATGGGAAAGAACGCGTGCAGGAAACTGAAGTGAGCACTGGCAAAAGATCAGCATGTGTGAATGCAAGAAAGTGTGCATAATGGGAAGCGACAATTGGAGGAAGAACAACACGTGCATGGGAGAAAAACCTAGCGTAAGAAGGG
>CBVK0102503873.1:0-13653 GCA_900067695.1 Picea abies
ATGTTAAGCACTTTTCTGTCTTGGCCTTAGGAGTCTAGAGACCAAGAGGGAATCCACTTGTCCGCAGGGGGATTCACCTACAATAGTGAGGACTAGCTCTGTTCTCGAAATGACCTTGGGCAATGAACTCATGTGACCACACGATTGCGGATGCATCCAAAGGTGGTTTAAAACAAACAATTTTTTCCCCGCAATTTACCTCGATCATCCATGTGTCCTTTCTCGAAAACCATAGTTTCAATTGTGGCCCACCCTCAACTCATTAATGTTTGTGCACCTTCAATCCCCGCAATGCAACAAGACCATCGATCTCAAAATCTTGATGGTGCTCTTGAATTGACGATTCAGATCTGTCCTTTTAAGTTCTATGGATCAATGACTATGATTGATTTCATGATCCAGGCTTCGGGAGTTTCAACTCTCAAATCCTTCTTTCCTCCATACATCAATCTTTCGGAGTTGACAATCCACTTACACATGTCCCTCTTGGATTAATGGTCAAGATATCCTTTGGGTCTCCAGACTCCATAGATTTCAAATCTCAACTTCTCGTTTCTTCTGACTGGATATCTTCTAAAATGGAAGATTTGCTAACATCTATCCTCTTTAATCCAATGACTATCCCATGCTCCGAGACTTCGCCCTTCGACATTCACATATTTTAGTTTCTCCTCGCTTGACTTCTCTCCAAGTGTTTTACCCAGATCTTGCGATCTAGTGACACTTGTCCTCTCGTAGATCGACGACTCCCAATCGGTTTGGTTATTCAGGCTTCGACGATTTCAAACCTTTATCCTTCTCATTTTCATGGAGTATTTCAGCCCGAATGTGTAATATTGTTACACGTACCCCTCCTGGTGATCAAAATCCAGGGTCTTCTTCAGGGCTTCAACGTTCAGGACTTCGGGAGTTTAGTCTAATCGCTGGTGGTAAAAATCCTGAAGTAAAACTCCTACAGTGACATAACTTTCTTACGTCACTTGATGACGTGGCATGACCTGAGTAGTTTCTGCGTGTCACTCAGATTCATGATTTGAACGTACCTGAAATGTTGATTCAAATTGACACTTGTCATTATCTGATTGCACCATGTGTCCTTGCTGACATAGTCTTACTGACATGGATCTCCTCATGTGACACATGTTCTTCTCCTAGATATAATGGTTGTCCTAACTCCCAAAATATATCTTAGATCGATGACTGAGAGAAACCTCAGACCTTCATCCTTCGAAACTTTGGGTCTTCTCATTTCTTTTCCATCCATAAACTCCTGAAGTGATTTGCTCTAGAGTTGTGGATTGTGTGCCACCTATCAGTCTTAACAATGGATGGTCCATTCTTACTTTGGAATTTTGACAAGTCCTCTCTCCTACACTCATCCAAAGGCTTAACCTTTGTTCATTTATCTCTTGATCCAATGGTTGTTGATCCTCGGCACTCAGATCCAACAGATCACTTTTGTACTTCTCCTCTACGCTTCCTCTGGTCATTGGACGCTAATCTAACAGTCATTTCATTTTCTCCAGATCTGATGTTCCTTGTTCATTTTGGATTTCAGGCTTTGGGTAATTCGAATTTCAAGTTGCCAATTATTCCAAAGTGAGATTCCCTAAACACTAACCTCCTCGCAAATTTTTTCCTGAACAAAATGTTGTTCGTCGATGATACTCTTAGATCGACATCTTGATCTATTCTATGGTGCTACTCTTCTATCTTATCATGCCCTTCCACTTAGAATGATCCAATGGTTGTTGGGTATTTAGGATTGGTGATCCAACACCCACTGTTGTTCTTCCTCCTGAGCTTTCTTGCCTTCTTCTCCACCTTCTGTTCTTGCCATCAATGACAAGCACACTCTTCCTGTAAACATGCCAACATCTAGGACATATAAAGTGATGAGAAGGAAAATGCATCGGAAGAAACTAAACCTGACTCACCTACAAGAGGAGGAGGAGACGAAGTAAACCAAGAGGAAGGAGGGGAAGAAGGAGACAAGAAAGAATAAAGCAAAGTGACATCGTCGAAGGATCCACTTACAGAGGCCGAGACATCAAAGAAAAGGAATTTTTATCTATAGAAACCCTCTGCAAGGAAGAAGACTCGAGCCAATAAGCCTCAGTCATAGAATTTGCTCACAGTAGATGATATCGAGCTCATAATCACAGATGTAGAAGACGCTTCAGAAGACATATTGCAGAAACATGGATAAAAGCAGGATTTGTTGTATGAAAGAATAAAGAAGGAACCCAACGACATACAACAAGCCATACATTTTAGCCATGCAGTTCCTACTACATCGTCTTTAGCAGAAAGTGTAGAATTGGGGGATGAGCCAACCCAATTACAAAGGCTAGCAGATGCAACAGTGGCTCGACTCTCTCAAGTCCAAGAAGAAAAGGAGAAGGCCATAGAGACCTTAAAGAAAGAAAAGGAGGAGGTCCTAGAGAAACTTCGAGTTGCGTAGAAGGAGAAAAATGAAATTCAGGCAAAGATCGACCAGAAAAATGCGAAGATGTAGGAAGAAAAATACCAACTACTCACAGAGAAGATTGCGATCAAGGAGGAAGTAACTAGAGTGCTTCTCTCTGTGTCAGGCTTGGCACAGGAGGAAGAAAAATAAATAGAGATACAAGTGGGGAAGCTTGATGAGGCCATTCAACATCTTCAAGCAAGAATAATGGAGCTAGAAATCCAAGCAGTGCCGAGCACTCAACAAAAAGTGCTCGATCAAAGGGAAGAAGCTACCAGGAACGTAGTAGAAATAATTAGGGCACTCACCTCAAAGTGTAAGAAAATAAGTGATCGAAGTGCGTAGACCTATGAACACCTTGCAGAAGATCTGGAGATGAGGAAACTGGAGGCCCAACTCCATGAGGCAAAACAACAAGGGTCCACTGTACAAGCATAGATGAAGTTGCTTACTACAGTTTAGAAGATGAATAGGTCACAGGACTAGCATGCAGTCCAACATCATATTATTTCCATCCAGAGAAAGGTCATGGAGGTGACACAGAAACTCCAACCAATGAAGGATGAAGCCTGCATGATTTTTGAAGAATTTGAAGGACAAGGCTTGCATCTAGACCAATTGGTTGTGACAATGGAACATCACCTGGAAGGGCCTATTACTGAGCAAGTGATTCAGGAGTTTGTTGAGTAGGAGGTTCTAGTGAAGTAGCAAGTCAAGGCAGCTTGATCTAATCTCGAGGACTTCGAAGCAGCCCTGCCCAGATCTAAGTGACTTGGGACGAGTCATAGGTGATTGTTGGGGGCCTATTGGCCCTTGACCAAGTTTTGAGGAAACATTGGTCATGTTTGACCATTTTTGGGACTTCGACAGGCTGGTCAAAGATGGAGCACCCAAGTGAAGCGAATATTGCGGGATCTCACCTATTTTGCGGGCGTTCTGGGATTTTAGGTTTTATGTAATGGGTATGGGATGTTAGCCCATGGGTTTACCCATGTTTAGGCCTTGTTATAATTGTATAAATAAGTAACTAATAAATGTAATAAGTAGATCCAATTGGCTTAGTGCACGAGTAGTGAGCTAAGTGCACCATATGTTGTGGCGGATTAAGTTGGCTTCGTGCAATAATATGTAAAAGTTTCTGAGTGTGAAGAACAATTGTTGGCTTTTGTGCATACTGTGTGTTAAGACTTGCAGAGCTAAGTGTAAGTGATTGTAAGAGGCTTTGTGCTACTAAGGAGTTGGCTCTATGCCTTGAACTAATTTTGGGGAGGAAGATCTGGTGGGCTATGCACAAATCTCTTGTCCTCTGTGGAGTTGTGCTATGTGGCTTTGTGCACAGGAGCCGAAGAATGTAGAAATATTGAATATTAATAAAGAAGTGAAGAACAAGTTGGTGGACATAGCCACACACTATGGTGAACCACGTATATCCTGTGTTCTGATGTGATTTGTGCAATATTGCTCATGTTGTTTATGTGTTTATCTGCTTAGTGCACTAATATTGATGTATGATAGATAGATTTGTGGATGCTTAGTGCTTTATGATATTTTATTGTTAGATCTGAGTAATTGCTATGTGCTAGGTGATTGAAAGTACTTGATCTTGGTTTCTACTGTGTTGGTCTATAATTAGGGTTTAATCTATAATGTGAATGGGTCTTATGATCTAATGCATATTGATTGGAAAATTTCTTTGTTAAGTGTTGTAATCACATATCTATGTCCCATCTAGGTTATAGACACCTGAGTCCTGCAATCCCCCATACCTCTACCTTGGGTGAGACTTCATCTGCTTTATAGGTGTTTATGAAAGGGGTAGTAGTTAGAGTTTTGTTGGTGCTTTGTTGAAGTGTTTAACCCTGGGTCTTCCCCTGTGCCAACAAATAGTTATATTTTCGAGACCTGAAACTGTGATTGCTAGGAACTGAGGAAAAGAGAAATCTCTTTGTGCAGATTTGTTTCTTCAGTGTGCATTATTCTACTTGAATTGAGAAGATATGTGCTAAGAGAGAAGACTAATCTGAAGAAAAGAGGTAAGATCTTAAAGTTTTGTGCTCTGATAAAGGTAAGATAAGTAGAAAGTTTTTCTTTGAAAGTATGAATCTAGGTATGTTTGTTAGATTTTGTCCTAGTCTGAAGACTAGGGAACAGTTATAAGAAAGAGTCGATCCGAATAAATTTGATAGAGATAGTGAAAGATATGTTATTCCTATGGATAAAAATAAGTTTTGGAATAACAAGTGGATGCAGGAACCTAGAAAGAATTTTTGTAGATTGCAGGTCCATCACTGTGATCCCAGTGCGCAGTACAAGAAATTTGTAGATTGCAGGTCCATCACTGTGATCCCAGTGCGCAGTACAAGAAAGGTTGGGGATCATTTAAAATAAAGAGAGGATTGAGATTTTGTTACAATTGTAGAAGATTGAGACATCTTGCTTAGGAATGCCCTGGTATAGGTCCTATTTTTCTCTGTTGTAAAGCTATTGGTGATGAGGTTGAGGATTTCCCTAGAATGATTTCCAAAGTCGACAAGATGAACATGAGACAAGAAAACTATAAAGAAGGAAAAGATGATAAGGATATGTTAGAGAACCAGAAAGAATCAGAGACTATGTTATTACACTTGAAAGAAATATTGAATGATCATAGAGACGTCAAATTACCAGAGATCTTGAAAGAAAATCAGTGCATAGAAATAAGAATAGGAGACTTCGATATAGACTGTGTCTTGGATAAGGAAACACATGTGAATATTAAGTTAGAAACCACTTGGAAAATTTTGGGAAAGCCTTCTATGATACCTTCATTGGGAAGGATAGGCTTATTTAAAGGAAACATGATAACCCTATGTGGAAGAGTTACTAACATACCTATGATTTCTCATGAAACATCGACCGAGGAAGAATTTGAATTCATTAAGTTTGTTGAGAACAATGTTGCTTTTGCACTTTTGTTAGGAAATACTTGGATTGAGAAGGACCAGATTAGAAGGAAAGCAGAGGAGGAAGCTACAAAAAAGAAAAAAAAATAATTAAGGGACTTCATAGATAGAAATATAGAGCGACTAATAGAAGAACAAGAGGACAAGTCAAAGCAACAGAGAGTAAGAGAATTAGCTGTCGAAGTTGAAATAAAACAAGAAGTATTAGAGAACCTATCGATGCAAGAAAGAAAAGTACCTACCCTAGAATTAATAAGAGAAGAAGTACTACCTTTTCACCTTTTGGAAGAACATCAGCAGTGAAAAGTTTCTAGACTAAGAGAAATTAAGAATAAGAATGGAAAGAGGAACCCAGAGACTTGGATCAAAGGAAAGAAGACAAAAAAGCTCAGTAAGAAGAAAGAAAAGTTAGAAAAACTACGGGAAGTTCCAGAGAAGACTTTGCAGGAGATAGATTTGCAGAAGTTGAACTTCGTCGAGATAGCAGAAAAGTGCAGAATGGTACTTTTCCATAGCGAAGCAATATCACTGTTGGAGGCACCCCAACCATTAGAATGATGATCCAGAATGGCTAGAAACACAATTATTGATGGAAATATCATTGTTGGACCATTGAGACTGCGCGATAATGGATGGATGCACATTGATGGGTGTATTCCTACCCATTGGAGGGATTCGTTGTGATGCTTTCCTATTTAACTCATCATACGCTGCATCAGGACCACTTTTTTCAAATCGAGATATCTGAGCTAACACATAATTGATTGCACACTGTGTTGTGCTGTCTATACCTCACCATTCAATTGATTACCTTGCTTGTTCGTTCGCGTACCTGATTTATTTTATTACAAAGTGTGAATGTTGGGTAAGTGTAGAATAGTAAAGAAGTCTATGGAGGAGATTCTCATAGACCTCATGACTAAGAAATTCATGTCTGTAGGAATACAAGCATCATCGACTGGCGGATTGCAAGAATCCCCATTGACTAGATGACATTTTGATCGCACTGTTGAGAAGCGATGCAAGAACTATGATGATCTAGCTAATGCGAAGTAGATCCCATCGGTCTTGTCAGAGTACACCCCGCCTCTGGATGGCATGGTTAACTACGACAACATCCCATGTGATTTTGAGTACATGTTGATCATTGCATACCTCCCAAAGGGGATACGTGCAGTTGGACCTCAGTTAGGACACATCCCAGCTTTGAAGAACAATGACGTCAACCTCACAGACTGAAATAATTATGTGATGCTCGCTTCGCATGGGTATTTGATGAAGAAGAATAGGAAGAAGACCAAGATAATCTCCTAGTCGTGGATTAAGGAGCTCGTACGATCCACGATCTTGAACGTAATGAAGATCCCCCACTTCGACTAACATCAGGAGGTTAACACTTGTGTTAAACTCCTCTTGTTGTTTTACCATGGAGGGTATCTATGGCTTGATAGGCGTGTCACTGTGGATCTGATGTTGATCCATATAATTGTAGGACTAAGCATGCAGGGACCAGACCCTTAGTAGTTCTACCCAGGTAAGGCTACAGATCGCTCCTTGGCCCAGCATATAAAAGAAGACTATGGCGATGTAGAGAAGGGAAAGCAAGGCTTCAAGGTAGCCTCCATCTAGGATGGTGCAGTGCCCCTTGCTTTCCAATTGATCACTGGCAAGCTTGTCAGAAAGAATAGGCTGAAATAAGTCACAAGTTTTGTAGTGGACATTGCAGGGAAATGCGTCAAAGGAATGCATATGAATTGGGTGACTTTCCTCATCAACGAGCTGGAAAAGGATTGTCGCGAAGCACAAGAATAAGGGTATGAGTTTCACTTTAGTTGGCTATTAGTACTGATTGCATTTGTCACTTGGAAAATACTGGAAGGAGCATCCTTCCTAGAATTCGAGCCATCAGAGTCATTGGCCACAAGGTTCTCCACCTTGTGGTACACAAATGATATGGTGAAGCAGTGGCAATCGAACGTGGTGTTCCATTCTTACTACCTATAGCTGAAGCGTGCCATTGAGACATTTCCATGAATGACCCTGAATACCTTGCATCAGTACAAGCCACTAGAAAAGTTTCATGTAGATCGACACTTTATCTACGTCATCGCACATAGGGATGAAAGCAAGGATGAGCTGCAGTCCTACTATAAGTTGACCTATGAAGACATGGAAGAGACCACTAAGGAATGACCAACAGAGTTCCTTGTACCGGTCAAAGATGCAAAACTCTCCGACCTCGACATCATCGAAAGTCCATTGGTAACCCGATTCGAACATGATGGACATAAGAAAAAGAAGAGAAAGGAGAACATCCAGAACATAGAAAGTGATGAGGAGGACAACACATTGAAGCAAAGTGGGCCTGAATCACCCATAGGAGGAGGAGGAGGAGATGAAGTGAAACAAGAGGAAGGAGGGGAAGAAGGAGACAAGCAATAAAAAGGCGAAGTTACACCTCCGAAGGATCCCCTTACATAGGCCGAGACATTGAAGAAAATGAAGGTTTCTCCAGAGAAACCCTCAATAAGAAAGAAGACATGAACCAATAAGCCTCAGTCAAAGAATGTGCTCACAGTGGACGATGTCGATCTCATCATCCCAACCATGGAGGATGCTTCAAAGGATATCTTGTAGAGACATGAAGCGAAGCAAGAAACAATGTATGAAAGAATAGAGAAAGAACTCAAGGACATACAACAAGCCATCTATTCGAGTCGCGAAGTACCTACTACGCCTTCGTCATCGAAACTTGCAGAATTGGGGGATGAGCCCACCCAATTACGAAGGCTAGTAGATGCAACTGAGGCTTGAATTCTTCGATTCCAAGAAGAAAAGGAGCAGGCCATAGAGGCCTTGAAGCAAGAAAAGGAGGAGGTCCTAGAGAAACTTCGATTTGCACAGAAGGAGAAAAATGAAATTCAGGCAAAGTTTGAGCATAACAATGCGAAGATACAGGAAGAAAAAGACCAACTGCTCGTAGAGTAGTTTGCAATCAAAGAGGTAGTGACTAAAGCACTTCACTTTGTGCTGGGCTTGGTGTAGGAGGAATAAGAGTTAGCTGAGATACAAGTGGGAAAGCTTGCTGAGGCCATTCAACAACTTCAAGCAAGAGTAATGGAGCTAGAGATCCAAGCAGTGCCGAGCACTCTGCAAGAAGTGTGTAATCAGAGGGAAGAAAACACCAAGAGTGCAATAGAAAGAATCGGGTTACTCACCTCAGAGTGTAAAAAACTGAGTGATTGGAGTGCATAGACCTATGAGTGCCTTGTAGAATATCCGGAGCTGAGGAAATTGGAAGCATAGCTCTAGGAGGTGAAGAAACATACATCCACTGTGCAATAAAAGATGGAGCTACTTACTACAGTCGAGAAGATGAAAATATCACAGGAACAACGTGCATTTCAGCAGCAGGTTACTGCCATTCAGAGCAGAGTTATGGATGTTACACAGAGACTCCAGCCAATCTAGGATGAAGCCTGCACACTTTTGGAAGAAGCTGAAGGAAAAGGATCACAACTAGACCAATTGGTTGCGACAATGGAACAATGCTTGGAAGGGCCTATCATCGAGCAAGTAATCTAGGAGTTCGCCAAGCAGGAGGCTCTGGTGAAGTAATGATTTGAGGCAGTTCGAGCTAAGCTCGAGGCTTTCAAAGTAGTGTTTCCCAGATCTGAGTTACTCAAGAAGAGTCACAGGTGAGTGTTTGGGACCTGTTGGCCCTTGACCAAATTTTGAGGAAACATTGGTCATGCTTGACCATTTTTGGGACTTCGATAGGCTGGTCGAAGATGGAACGCCCAGGAAAAGCTGAGATTGTGGGATCTCACTTGTTTTGCAGGTTTTTTTGGATTTTACGGTTTATGTAATGGGTATTGGATGTCGGCCCATGATTTTACCCATGTTTAGGCCTTTTTGTAATATATAAATAAGTAGATAAGACTTAGAGCGAGGTTTGTCAAAGTTGGCTTCGTGCAAGAATGTGTAAATGTTGCTAAGTGCGAAGAACAATTGTTGGGTTTTTGTGCATACTGTGTGTTGAGACTTGCAGAGCTAAGTGCAAGTGATTATAAGAGGCTTTGTGCACAGACTGTGTAAGGCTTTGTGATATCAAGGAGTTGGCTATGTGCCTTGACCTGATTTTGAGGAAGTTGGATCTAGTGCACTGCGTGCAGATCACCTGTCGACTGTGGGGTTGGGCTCTGTGGCTATGTGCACATGAGTAGGTGAATGTAAGAGATTGAAGAAGACTAATAAATAAGAAGACGAAGATTGGTGGATGTAGCCCCACACTGGGGTGAACCATGTATATCCTATGTTCTGATGTGCTTTGTGCGATGTTGTTCATGTTGTTTATGTGTTTATCTGCTTAGTGCATTGATCTTGATGTATGATAGCTAGATCTATGGATGCTTAGTGCTTTATGTACGATGAATGATAGATTTGATCTAGTGCTATGTGCTAAGAGGTTTTTAATGGTTTGATCTTTAATATTATTGCGCTGATCTGTAATAAGGGTTAATCTGTGATGTACATGAGAATCATACCCTAATGCATATTGTTGGCTAAGTGCTTTGTTAAGTGTTGTAATCATAGATTNCANGTTGGCTAAGTGCTTTGTTAAGTGTTGTAATCATAGATCTGTGTTCCAGCTTGGTTGTAGACACCTGAGTCCTGCAACCCTCCTGCCTCTACCTTGGGTGAGACTTCATCTGCTTCACAACTGTTGCTAAAAGGGCCTGTAGTTAGGGTTTTGTTGGTGCGCTATTGCAACGTGGAACCCTGGGTCTGCCCCTATGCCAACAACAGTCATAAATAAATTATTTCAACCATTTTTTACTTCATGAAATGGGATAAAGCCATGCCAATGTTCAACAATATTGTCTCTACTACAACCCTTTTCTTCTTCATTCATGTCATTAATTGATTCATTTTCATGAAACAATTGGTTTCTTACCATGGCCGACACTTTGAAGATGACGCCTAGCATGAGATAACTTCATTTTAGGTTTTGAGCACCAATATTCATAATCCCATTATTTGTAGGGGAATGACCAAGTAGAGGCCATCAATAAAATATTTAAAACCATGCTCCAACAAAATGTGAATAAGCACAAAGCCAATTAGCACCACATGCTCTTTCCAACCTTATGGGTCTATAGGACATCCACTAATACTGCCACTGGGTTCACACCCTTTCATCACCTCCATTGAGAGGAGGCAGTTTTATCAATCGAGGATCTCACACCCTTTCATCACCTCCATTGAGAGGAGGCAGTTTTATCAATCGAGTATCAAATCCCCTCCCTCCATCTAGTTGTTGAACTCCTCCTTGATACCACTCTCTTAGAAAAAAGACTAGTATTGTTGGAACACACAAATGAAGGCTACCATGTTGCATTGCAAACCACTGAAGCAACCAAAAAATGTTCCAAAGCTCAATATGATTGAAAGGTTCATCCTTGTGTCTTCCAAAAAATGGATCTATTCCTTGTGTATGACCAAACCCACAATATCTTAGGCTGAGGAAAGTTTGAACCACTATGGCAGAGGCCTTACATGGTAAAATAATTTATAGGGAAGGGGGTAATCAACTTGTGGGGTTTGAAGGGGAGCTTCTCCCTAACCCTTGCAATGCACTTTACCTAAATTTTTTTTACTCTTAATTCTTTCTTTGCAGAGTTCTTTCATCTTGTATACATGTGATATAGAATTTTACTTCATTGTTGTAATTTTTGCATCTTATATGTTGTCTTATTGTGCCTTTTATATGGACCCCTCTTCCTGTTTCTTTATCGGTTATGCTGATGGTGCGAGTTGTTAATCACACAATATTTACTCAATAGTGTGGGCCATATTTACCTCTTTTCATTCTCTCATCCACTGTTAAGACGTTTGTGTTGGACCTGCCACCAATAACTAGGATGAATAAAATGCTATGTTTGGTTTGTTAGTTGATGCCCTTGACTTCACATCTATCACCTTTGAGTTTGTCTTAATTCTTAGCTTCTCACCATTCAGTTGAACACCACTTATTATGTGCACAACCCTTGTATTTTTAGAAAATATTTATGATATAAACTTTTGGTGCAATCATTTGAATCAATTTCATCTAGACATGTGCCTAGAAAACAAAATAATTTTGTACATAATATTGCAAATAACATTCTAGATTGGAATTTCGCAAATAGCATGCATATGTAAGAAGATCATATTTTCATTCACATTGAATATGTCATGCATTATAATTTGTAATTAAGCATCACATATATTGACGATCCATATTTACATTTCAAAAACTACATCCATAGTGCATATGTATATATCCATATACATATATTCAAAAACGTCAAACATAGTTTGTCATGGAGTCCATCTCTCTAAATCCATAGCATGAGCATAGCATGCTACATGAAAAACCAAAAAGTAGGGGGTATATTTCACATTACAAGCACATAGCATCAGAATCCTACTCCGCAGAAGACAGGAGATTTGTGTGCACTCCGCCAGATCCTCCTCCTTCAAGTTAGGGGAAAACACCAAGCCTTCTTACAATTACTTGCATGTAGCTCTGCAAGTCTCACACAATATGCACATAGCACTTACAATCCTTCAATCACATAGATCTATCACGTAGCCCAATATCACATAGATATCTACATACCTCTCCTCCTAGACATCTATTTATACTTTACAAAATAGGCCTAAACAATAGTAAACCCATGGGCTGACATCCCATACCCGTTACATAATCCCAAATCCTAAAAAAGACCCCAAAAGGGGATGTTATCCCACGATCTCTGCTTCATCTTGCACTTCGCCTTCGATAGGGTTTTGAAGTTCCAAGATAGGTCAAACTTGACCAAGGTTCTCCCAAAACTTGGTCAAGGGCCAACATGCCCCCAACACTCACCTGTGACTCATCCCAAGTCACTCTGATCTGGGTAGTTCTGCTTCGAAAGCCTTGAGCTTGGCTCGAGTTGCTCCGACCTGTTGCTGTGTTATGTCTGCATGTTCAACAAACTCTTGGATGACTACCTTGTTCACAGGTCCTGCTAGGTGTTGTTCAATTGCAGTGATAACCTGCTCAAGTTTTGGTCCTCGACCTTCGACCTCTATGAACAATTGGTAGGCCTTATCTTGTACAAGTTGGAGCCTCTGAGTTACTTCTATAAATTTTCTCTAGATAGTGTGGATCTTCTGCTAGGCGGTGCGTTTCTCTTGGGAGTGCTTTAGTCTTTCCATAGATGAAAAGGGATTTAGCTGCACTTGTATTGTTTCGGCTTGATACTTCGCCTCTTGGAGTTGCGACTCCAGTGTCTTCAGTTATGGATTCTCAATGAGTTTCTCGTAGGTCTAGGCACTGCAATCAATAAGTTTCTTACATTCCATAGAAAGGGATTTTATTCTCTCAACTGCACTTCAAGCAGTTGCTTCTCTTTGATCCCTTACATCCAGTGGAGTCTTGGGCACTGCACAGAGCTCTAAGTCTGCTATGAGTTGCTGTAGCTGCTGGATAGCTTCTATGAGCTACTCTACTTGTTGCGTGACTCAGTCCTTTATCTTTATTTATACGATTGTCATAGAGCGAAGTGCTCTACTGACCGCTTCTTTCACTTCGAGTTGCTCCACGAGAAACTGTTCTTTTCCTTGCTGTATCTGTGATTTTTCTTCATCGAACTTTTCTTGGAGAGAAATATTTTCCTGTTTTGTAGCTTGGCACTATTCTACAAGTACTCCTTGCACTTGATTCAAGTCCTGGGTGGCTTGTTCCATTTCTTCTTGTGCTCATCGAATGCGAGCTTTGACTGTATCATCTAGTTGGTGGAGTTGGGCTGGCTCATCTGCCAACTGTGGTTCTTCTGATGGCAGGGGCACAATGGAGACTGCGTGGCTGGACTGAAGGGCCTGCTGTACCCCTCAGAGTTTGACTCCAATTTTATCATATATTTCTTCTTGCTTTGATTCTTGTTTCTCTGCTATTTCCAGTGCAATGTCGTTCAGGGCTGCGATGATGAAGTCAAAATTATCGAAGGTGAGGACAATTTGCATCTTGTTCATGGTGGCTTTGGGTTAACAATATCGGGTTTGAGGAGTAACTTAGACACTGCAATGGAATAGAGGGAAATAATGCAATGATCACTGTGTAAAATCAACAAGTTAGTGGGCTTAGATTCACGGTTAGCAAAAGTGTTCTCGGTGCATGGTGCAACGGGATAAATAGATAACTTGACAACGGAT
>CBVK0102503958.1:0-17142 GCA_900067695.1 Picea abies
AAGAGGCAGGTTGTCAGGCCCATGAGGAACTCTCTCCCGGTGAAAGAGTCTGTTGGGATGTGGTTTTCTCCCAGAGAGAGTCTAACACTAGCTATGGAGCTATGAGAATTTTTTATCTGGAGTGTTTCTGACACCCAGAGAGGGAGGTGAAGCACCGATGGACTGTTCTTGTGAAGGTGTATACTCCCGGGTGGGACAAGCATGTGGGGAATTTGAGTCTGTGAGTAGTGGGTGTAAGAAGGCTCCTGGAGAGAATCCTTCTGGTTGCTCTGTGTAGTTTTCCTGTAACCTTAGCCTAGTCTAGGATTCCCTTGCCCTGGGTGGAGCTTGGTCCTAGCTCAGGGGTGAGCCACTGCTAAGTGTGATTAGCAACGTAGTTTAAGGTTGGGAGATTCATGGAAGGTCTGCACGTAGTTGGTGGAGTTACTCTAGCTTAAAACATAAGTATCAATTATGTGCTTAATTATTTATTTTTTATGCATGTTTGTGATGCTTGTAATATTATCATGTATTCCTTTGCAATGATATTTATTGTTAATTTTATTTAGAATCTTAATGGAATAGTAACTCTATGTTAAAATGTGTTAATTTGATTTAATGCATATTATATTTATATGTGAATATTCCACAGTAGTAGCATTGCCCAGTCTCTGTGGAGGGTCAGGGATGCTGAAATTTAGTATCCCAACTAAGTCAGAGCTGAGTAGTGGCATTGCCCAGGCTCGTTGATGGCTAGGGATGTTACATAAATGGTCATAAACAAGTTGATCCATAATTATCTCTCAATCAGGGATATATTAATCAGATGGACCAATGAATAATGATGCAATATCTCTTTCATTGATGTTCAAAATTTCCTATTCTCATAATGCTTTAATAGTGAAAAGGAGTTTCCTTGCTTCATACCACAAAAAAGTTCACTAATGAAGCATTGACTAAATGTTTTTATCTCCAAGTTGCTTACTACTCAATTTGTTGCTACAAGAATGTACCTTGGACTGTCACTGTCGATGTTAAGGCTAGTATGAGGTCGACACAACCCTTACTCCCCTCAGTATTTAGATCAAGTAAAACTCTCATTCCATGACACAGAGGCTGTCATAATCATAGTTGTTGGACATATTGTCATTGATATGTTGTCATTGATGTCAACAGTCGATGTCATTGTGATGTGATGATAAGTTGTTATGATAAATTGTCATTGATAAGTTATAATTAATGAATTGTCATTGATGTCAACAGTATAATAGTTAGCAGAGAATGAAAATGTCAAAAAATATTTAGAGATTCAAGCTCATAAGAAAGGACATTAATCAAAGATCACAAGGAAGAGCGCATTGTAGAAATGTCGTTGGGATCAAAATCCCCATAGGAAAACTCCAGAGGATTCAAGAAAGAATCCTTCTCATTGAGAGAGTTTTAAGGAGTAGTCGCGCAGAAAGACATAACACGAGGTGTAGAGGAATCCACTCTAAATCTCAGGAGAAATATCAATCAGAAGAAAGATTGTTAGATTGAGGTGAAGTCAGAGTTTTGAAGAATTATATATGGACCGTCAGATCTGGGAGTTAAGAGAGAAGGACCGTTGGAGGATTGGTCAACAATCATATCAAGTTGTTACCATCAAATATGTAAGCGCCAAATCAAGGGAAGGGATTGATTGCGGAGCATGAAGGGAGAATTAAACAATGCATTAATTCCAATCCCACAATTATTCTAGACCGTTGATAATCACCTGCCAAATAGATCTACAGTTGGTATCAGTTCCACTACCAACGAGCAGTTTCCATTGCGGAGCTTGAAGATAGTTTTAAACGTCGTGCTAGTTGGTACCCCGCAATCATCTCTAATCACTTATCTATTCCAAGAGAATTTTCAACCGTTGGATTGGTTAAAAATGGATCACGAGATTACATCAAAGATGGACCATTAGGTGAAGTCAAGTTGCTCGAGTTTTATTCGGGGAATCTCACTTTGGAAGAATTAAGAATTAGGAATGGATAACCCAAATTCCTGAAGGTCAAAATGAATATATACCATTGATCTAGAACTGATCAAAATCGTTCGATCTAGGAGGAGGATATGTGTCATGACGGGAGATCTACGTCAATAGACCACGTCAGCAGGGACATGTGGCACAATCAGATGATGACAAGTTTCAAGATGAAATTGGCATTTCAAGTAGCTATAAGTCACAGATCTAAGTGACACGTGGCAACCACTTGGCCAGTTCCAAGTCATAAGTGACATCAACAAGTTACATCACTTCAAGAGTATGTACTTTGAGGGAAACTGGCTTCTAACATAAAAAATCACCCGAAGTGCTGAAGGCTGAAGTTAACGCTAACCGTTGATCTAATTTGGGAACATTCTCGAGAGTTGATCAAGTACAGTGGAAGGATAGCATAAGTAGAGGTGTTAACCGAAAACAAGATGTCACCGTTGATTTATGACTCATTCAATAGGTAATCACTTTAGAGTAATTGTTAATCCAGAGTTCAGGAGAACGAATAGTCGAAGTTCCGAAGTGAACGAGAATCGTTCATCGTGAAAATAATATATCAATCGTCTAATCTACTTCAGAGAAATCTTCTTCGAGAGATTTGGAAGATTATAGAGGCTGGAAGTTGCAAAGGATGAAGTCCTGAAGTACTGATAGTCGTCCATCAAATTGGGAGATTAAAACGTGACTGTTGATTTTGATCAGTGATCAAGCGCTCACTTGGGTTAGTGCCTGGTCACCACTTATGGTCGTATCGAATAAATAAACAAAGGGAAAAAGAAGAGGCAATGCTCAAATCAATAAGCCCGTGGTTTTGCACATATGGTCATATGTAAATGGTTTGAAGGAAGTGCCTCATAAAGATTTAATTCGACAGAGAGTTAACACTAGAACAATACAGAGAATCGATAAAAGATCAAATATGATATGTTGGTTAAACTGAGAACACAACAGAAGCATGAGAATGATATGATGAGTCGATCCATGTCTGTGATGAACTCATTAAGACAAAAAAACCGACACATAGTCATGATTAAGAGATTTAAATCATGAGAATTATGAATAAAGGATAAAAAGGAAAAATAATATTATTTAAATATTAATGTCATCATTTAAGTGAAAAGGTACAATGGTTCAAATATCAAACAACACAATAATTCAAATTCACACCAGTTGGAAGACTATATAAACAAGAAATAATGGTGAGAAGATGGTGTAGTTGAATTTCTTGAAGTATATATATTTATATAGAATGGATTGAATGAAGGTTCATTCTATCAGGTTGGTGCATGTTTACAAGTTGGGTCTTGTATGAGGATTGTATTCCTCACATCTTAGTTGGATATGAGATCAACAAGCTGAGACTTGTTATGAGGGTTGGATTCCTCATTTCTTAGTTGGATCTAAGAACTACAAGCTGGGTCTTGTAACAGAGAGTTGGGTCTCTCATAATTGTTTGAAGATGATATTCAAAGATTGATCTTATGTATTCATTGAAGTTAAATATATAAATAAAGTATTTATCTTTTATATATATTGATTGAGAAAATGAAATAAATATTTGTTTTTCAGTTAGTTTGTGAAAAGTGGAAAATTTTTCAAAGTTTTGTGACAATGATTCACACCCCCCGCCCTCTCAGTGTCAAGTATCATTTCAACAATTGGTATCAAAGTGGGTTCCTTCAGCATAGTTTAAACACTGAAGGTATATTCATAATAAATGGGTGGACAAATTTCTATCTCCGCAAATGAAGCTCCCTTATTTGATGGAATAGATTATTTATCATGGAGGGAAAAAATGAGAAGATATCTAAAGTCAAGAGGATCTGGAGTTTGGGATTCATTAGTAAGTAAGCCCTGGCACTTATCTACTTCTAAGAGAAAAATGAAAATCTCAAAGGAAGATAGGAGAAACAATACAGTAGTTTTAAAAGCAATCCAGGATGGATTGTCATACCAAGTGACATAAAAGATGAGACGCTACAAATATGCTAAAGAATTATGGCTCCAACTAGAAAATTGTTATCAGAATGAAACATAAGAAGAAGAGAAATCCTATCAAAGTGAGGAACAAGACTCAAGTAAAAAGGATTCCAATCAGTATAAGGAAAAAGACTCTAATGAAGAGGATTCCTATCAGAATAATGAACAAAACTCAGAAGAAGATAATTCTTATCAAGATAAGGAAGAAGATAAATAAAATAAAGATTGCAATCAATTTGAAGAACATGATACAGAGAAAACATTTCTAATCAGAATGAAATGCGGGATTTGATGCAAACCCCAGTTAACAATGAATAAGACAACCAGATCAAGGAATTGAGGAATACCTCAGTATCCACTAAAGAAAAAATATTAGATTTTAAGACTGATGTTATAACTACATTTGAAGTGATTAGTATGGAACCAGGAAATGGTCTATATATTTAAGTTACTAAGGATTTTCTTGATCATCTTGAGTCCACAACTATGTGCACTCTAGAAGAGTTGGAGAAACTCCAAGAAAAGGATATGTTGCTACTTCAACAACTAAATCAATCTAACCATGAAAAGTTTGAACATAGAGTTCAGGTAGAAGACAAAGAAAAGGAGATTAAAATATTGAAAACTGAAGTTACTAATCTAACAGAAGAGATGGAATAATTAAAGACACATGAAAGTAAAAGAAAAGAAGCAGTAAAAGAATCATAAGAATTAGTCAACAGTCTAA
Source organism: Picea abies (assembly GCA_900067695.1). NCBI lineage: Eukaryota > Viridiplantae > Streptophyta > Pinopsida > Pinales > Pinaceae > Picea > Picea abies. Next base: position 4,713 of record CBVK0102503958.1, read on the forward strand.
ACACTCAACTTGAGGAAATTAAAGAAAGTGAAGAAGACCTAAAGATCCAATTAACAAGGAAAAAACATTCTTACCACATGTTGGAATTGGAAATCATCAATTTCAAAAAGATAAATGAAGGTACTAATGCAGATCTAATGACTCAAATTGAAGAAAATAAGAAAACAGAAGAAGATCAGAAGATCCAAATAACTAAAAAGGAAGAATTATGCCAAATGTTTGGATTAGAAGCCATCAACCTCAAAAGGATTCATCTAGAATATGAGGAAGAAATCAAATAATTGAAAACTAAAGTTTTTTATCTAACAAAAGATATGGAAGAATTGAAGACATATGACAAAACTATTAAATGCAAAGAAGTCTCGGATGAGACAAAAGAAATAGTCAATCTCAAACGAATGAATGAAAAGACAAATACGATTGTCAATTTGCATAATAGCTCAGCTATCCTAGATAATATTTGGAAGAGCCAAAGATCAACTATTGACAAAACTAGTCTTGGATACAATAAGAAAGAAATTCATATCATTGATCTCTCAAGCCAAAATAAAATCAAGAATTGAAACACCTTCAATGGATATTTTTTTTCTTGTCATATTTTTGGCCATAAAGCAATGGATTGGAAGAAACTAGAGGAAGGATGTACAAGAAAATCCAAAAACTCAATTAGATGTTGCAGATGTAATTTTGTTGGGCACACAACAAAATTTTTTCATACAATGAGATGTTACAACTGTGATAGGTTTGGTCACAAATCCCAAAACTTCAAGAATACAAAAAGTCAATATTTGAATAAGTCATTCAAGTTAGTGACAAAACCTAATAAAATTTGGAAGAAGAAAGGAGATGACAAATCTCCAAAAACACAATTAGAAAGAGAAGATCCAAAAAGAAAGTAAGAAAGATGTTATTACACCTAAAAATGAAGAAATTAATAATAAGAAAATGATGGGTGAAGGTCCTAATAAAGAATGTGAAAATCAATATGAAATAAATCAAGCTCAATAAAAGGAAGTACCTATAAAGGAATATGGGACAATATCAAATTTTGATGATGTCATAATTTGTTAGAAAAAGAAATAAAATACAAAAAGAAGTTGAAATTGGTTTTTACAAAATCAAAGGATTATGTCAAAGAGTTTTTAAATTAACATATGGAAAATATTGACTATCAGTGGATTAGTGGTCAAAAGAAAAATCATTGGTGGGGTTAGTTGTAGAATACAAGAAGAAGAAAAAATAAAGGTATCAGAGAATTTCAAGGAGTATCATTCAACAAAGATCAATTGATAACAAAATTGGTATTTAAATCAATTGGTATAATTCCTCAATTGATATTCCTTTGAAATATCAAAAAAGAATAAGAAGTAGATAAAAAAGACCAGTAAGATTCATACTCTTGTTCTATTTGACAAATAAAAGTTAGTAAAAACTCAGGAGGAGTAATTTGGTTATTAAATAATAAAGTATTTATATTATGTTTTGAAAGACTTTATCACTACAAATGGGTATCACTACAAAATTGGTATCAAGAAGACTACTTATTTGAACAAAAAAATACCAATCAACTGAAATAAGAAGTTAGTAAATTAAAAGTGGAAGAGACCTTGTCAGAAAGAAATTTTCTTTCATAAACAAAGGAGGAGAGTACTTAGAGGAAGAGAGAGCATATTGACAGTGGGATTCATTCAATTATGGCAGGTAGAGCATGATTGCAGGGGGAGTTAACCAAGTTCATATTCTGGTCAACAACATGCAGATAGACATATGTTGATCATAAGGGGAGCAACCCTTTGCCATTGATGTCAAAGTGGGAGAGTAACTTCATAGGAGGAAAACATCATCACAGGGGAAGTTTGTGTATGAAGTTAGTGTGTTTCCCTCAATGACAAAGGGGGAGATTGTTGGACATATTGTCATTGATGTCAACAGTCGATGTCATTGTGATGTGATGATAAGTTGTTATGATGAATTGTCATTGATAAGTTATCATTATTGAATTTTCATTGATGTCAATAGTATAACAGTTAGCAGAGAATGAAAAAGTCAAATAGTATGAAGAGATTCAATCTTATAAGAACGGACATTAATCAAACCTTAGAAGGAAGAGTGCATTGTAGAAATGTTGTCAGGATCTAAATCTCCATAGGAAAACTCCAGAGGATTCAAGAAAGAATCCGTCTCATTGAGATAGTTTTAAGGAGTAGTCACGCAGAAAGACATAATGCGAGGTGCAAAGGAATCCAATCTAAATCTCAGGAGAAATAATGATCAGAAGAAATATCATTAGATTGAGGTGAAGTCAGAGTTTTGAAGAATTATATCTAGACCGTTAGATCTGGGAGTTACAAGAGAAGGGTCATTGGAGGATTGGTCAATGATCAAATCAAGTTGTGACCGTCGGATATGCAAGCACCAGATCAAGGGCGGGGATTTATTGTGGAGTGCAAAGGGATAATTAAACAATGCATTAATTCCAATCCCACAATTAGTCTAGACCGTCGATCATCACCCACCAAATAGATCTATTGTTGGCATAAGTTCCACTACCAATGAGTAGTTTCCATTGTGGAGCTTGACGATATTTTTAAACGTTGTGCAAGTTGGTACCCCATAATCATCTATGATCGTTGATCTATTCCACGAGAATTATCGACCGTTGGATTGGTTAAAAATGGATCATGAAATTGCGTCAAAGATGGACCGTTAGATGAAGTCAAGTTGCTCAAGTTTTATTCAGAGAATCTCACTTCGAGAAAATTGAGAAATGGGAATGGATAACCTAAATTCTCGAAGGCCGAAATGAATCTAGACCATTGATCTAGAATTGATCATAGTCGTTAGATCCAGGAGGAGGATATGTGTCGTGATAGGAGATCTACGTCAACAAGGACATGTGGCACAATCAGATGATGAAAAGTGTCAAGATGAAATTGGCATTTCAGGTACGTATAAGTAACAAAACTAAGTGACACGTGGCAGCCACTCGGCCAATGCCAAGTCACAAGTGATGTCAGCAAGTTATGCCACTTCAGGAGTATGTACTTCAGGGGAAACTAGTTTCTAACATCATAAATCACCCGAAGTGCCGAAAGTTGAAGTTAACGCTAACCATTGATCTAATTCAAGAGCGTTCTCGGTCATTGATTAAGTACAGTGGAAGGATAGTGTAAGTAGAGGTGTTAACTGACAGCGAGCGGTCACCACCGCTTTATGACACATTCGGTAGGTAATCGCTTAAGAGGAATTGTTACTCCAGATTTCAAGAGCCATGAATAGCCGAAGTTCCGAAGTGAACGAGAATCGTTCATCGTGAAAATAATATATTGATAGTCTGATCTACTTTGGAGAAATATGCTTTGGGATATTTGAAATATTATAGAGGATGGAAGTCGCAAAGTACCGACAACCGTCCATCTCATCGGGAGATTAAAACATGACCATTGATTTTGATAAGTGATCAAGCACTTGCTTGGGTTAGTGCATGGTCACCACCTGCAGTCATATGGAATAAAGAAACAAAGGGAAAAAGAAGAGGCAATGCTCAAATCAATAAGCCTGTGGTTTTGCACATATGGTCATATGTAAATGGTTTGAAGGAAGCGCCTCATACAGATTTAATTCAACAGAGATTTAACTCTAGAACAATACAGAGAATCAATAAAAGATCAAATATGATCTATTGGTGAAATTGAGAACACAACAGAAGCATTAGAACGATATGATGAGTCGATCTATGTCTGTGATCAACTCATGAAGACAAAATAACCGACACACAATCATTATTAAGAGAGTTAAATCATGAGAATTATGAATAAAGGATAAAAAGGAAAAATAATATTATTTAAAGATTAATATTATCATTTAAATGAAAAGGTACAAAGGTTCAAATATCAAAAGACACAATAATTCAAATTTACACCAGTTGGAAGACTATACAAACAAGAAAGAATGGTGAGAATATGGTGTAGTTGAATTTGTTGACGTATATATATATATTTATATATAATAGATTGAATGAAGGTTCATTCTATTAGGTTGGTGCCTGTTTACAAGCTGGGTCTTGTATGAGGCTTGGATTCCTCACATCTCATTTGGATATTATATCAACAACATGGGACTTGTTATGAGGCTTGGATTCCACATTTCTCAGTTGGATATGAGAACTACAAGCTGGGTCTTGTAACAGAGAGTTGGGTCTCTCATAATTGTTTGAAGATGAATTTCAAAGATTGATCTTATGTATTCATTCAAGTCAAATATATAAATAAAGTATTTATTATTTTATATATATTGATTGAGAAAATGAAATAAATATTTGTTGTTGAATTAGTTTGTGAAAAGTGGAAAATTGTCCAAATTTTTGTGACACTGATTCACCCCCCACTCTCAGTGTCAAGTATCCATTTCAACAAGAGCCGTGTTCTTCATTACACTTTTCAGGGAAGTACCGTGTCCTTCTAATGCTAGGCCTTGCTCATTTTTATAGTTTGTCAAGAGTGTTTCCTACTTCATTTATTGTTGGATTTATTGGTGTATCATATTTTCACCTTTTCTCATGTGCAAACAACTCAAAAGAATCAATATCATCATTTCCTATATTTTGGGCTCATACATTAGGTATATTTTTTGTTTTAAGTACAGAAAGGTTGTTGAAATGAGGTCTAAGCACATAGTTAGCTCCAATTAGACGTAGAATTCAAACATGTCAATACTAACTCCATGTGCCAAAAGTGACCATGTAAGTGAGGGAATCCATACACCAAGCTCCAAACATGATGATTTATCATAATTGTTAAAATGGCTAGATATATATAAAGCATGTGTACATGGGGGGAGGGCACTCAACAAAAGTGAAGGATCAACAATGTAAAGGTTCTATCCCAATGCCAAATGAACCCCCAAGTGTTAGGGCATTACTTCTTTGTAGCCACCCAAGTATCATAGGAAATACCATATTTCAACATGTTGTAAGGGTGATCAGATCTGTTGTCCATATTGATTTTACTAAGTCTACAAAAAGGCTACCGATGCTAATGGGGCAGTACTAAATTATTCCAAAATGTTCTTACATGACTGCTGGAAGTGAAAGGACATGATTTTGACATGGAAAGAGAGTGAAAAATTTTGACATGTTCTTGTTGTTTCTTGTTGATCTGTTAACCAAAATGCATATACATGTTTGAAATGAAAAAATGGCAAGTTTCTTAGCATTCATTTCTAGAAAATGTTCCTGCATAACGAAGGTGAAGAAAAAAACTTTGTTTTGAAAATGAAACTACAAAAAAATGTGAGGGATTTAATAAGTGTGAGTGGGTGAGAACCAATGACATTCAGCTTGTGAATCCAAATTTTTGAAACTTAAATTAAACCAAAAAAAAAATTAAACTCTTTTGATGAATCTCACATAAAAAGTTGTCTTTCTTTCTCTTCCTCAAAGAGTCCTTAAAAATATACACACCAAAGAAAATCATACTTATAACATTAATCCTATCAACATTCAACGTCGATTGGTAAAAATATTTACATTATATGAAGTATTCTTCAAGACAATATGTTCAATATTGAATTTTGATTCTTGAACATCTTGCTGCAAAGTACAATTTTTTTTATCACAATGTATTTACAATATTCATGAATCCTTTGCATTCTCTTGAGATTAGTGGTGAGAGTAATAGCCATTCCAATGTATTCCCTAGCAGTAGGTGCATGAACTAACACTTTATCAATCCCTACATGAAGCTAAGGTTTCTTTCACTCAATATAAATGGACTCATATCTACCATTATTGGATGCAAGGAGAGAACATGAAACGTACTAAACATATGATATATCTCAATAAATTATCACATAGAAAACCCTGCATTAATAAATAATCACATAACAATTTATAAACATTAAACATAACCAAAATTGATGGCTATATAAACTATGCTGAATGGAGAAATCACACCTGATATGAAGAACTAGTCGGCACAGTTGGAATGTTTTCCCCCGCGTGTTTCTATTCATTTGTATGACCCTCTATTTGTCTTGACCTTCCCTCACTCGACGAAGAAAGATCTTAAAGTACCTGCCAAAATCATTCAACCTCCATAAATATCTACAAATCAATACAAGTCATATTTGTAGCACATTATTTACTCTAAGATGCATTTTTACAAGAGTGTCAAAACATACCTGAATGAGATCCTCTAGGTTTCAAGAATAATTTATTGGATCCACGCATCTAATATTTCATCAAACTGCCTCCCTTGATTTGATATAGAAGCAACGAAATCAACATTGTCTTTGTTGTTCCTCTGTTGGACCGAGGGAGGTTTTCTCCAAGATTAAATGGTGCCAATAAATTATTCTCTAATGAACATGGCCAACCACATGAAGGTGGAAGCTCTTATGGCCCCTCTCCCCCCTCACATCACTCTCAATTCCCCAATACCCAACATATAAATCTATTGAAATATTTACAGCAAAAACAAACATATATACATACCAATATTCACAATTGTTTACAATGAAATAAAATGTTTCCTTGATCCATTTGGAGTGAGCTCAATTCTCCTAATAGAAAAGTAACAACTATTCCATAACATCATACACTACACTAAAGCACTTTACATCTAAAACTAGAGAATGAAAATTGATGTGAAAAGAGGCCTTATCATATTCCATCATATGACTTGGTTGGAGTATTAAAATGCACCTACAAACATCATGGAACTCATCCCACTTTGATATATAAGTGAAAACATGTTATTTTTCCAATATTTAATCATAAACTCACTGAAAATACTAAAATGAATGCTTTGGAAAATAATAGGTCTAAGCTCATATGTAATCATGCAGATGGTCTTAATGTAAGTCTACGGGAAAGTGAAATATGGTGAAAAGTGAAGTAAAAGGTTGGTAAAGGAATGACATTTTGGCAACCCAAGAAGTACAAAAAAGTATTTCATAGGAAATAAATTTTATAAATAGTTATTAAAATATTGTACATCATCATTAATTTAGCCAGCATCTTCTTCTTAGGTCTAAATTCCTAAGCATTTCATCAATATCTATGTCTTCGTTCTCTAGATGCTCTTAAAAATATGATTGTGATTTCATATTCTCACATAGAGCACACATAGTCACGGGGTAATGGAGGCAGTTGTGATGAGGCATCACTTACAAAAGAAAAAAATATCAAATTTAGATGGCCAATTTTTATATATCATTGAACTAGTTCAATAATATTAAAACAAACACCTTCAATGTCATTATTTACTTAGTGCACTGGTTGACACCATTGGAATGGTTTCCTCCACGTGCTTCTCATCAACTGTACAACCCTCAGGTACAACATTCTCTACCATTGAGACCACCAACTTTATAAGGACAATCATAAATGTATAAGTAAAAAAAAATAGAAGTACAAAATGTATAACTATAAAATTATTAAGTATATGATTAAAATACAATCATATTACCATCATGTGCCTCGGTCATAGCACCATTGTGGGGATGCACTCTAGTGGAATGGGAGTGCATTGAAGAACCATCTTTTGGTTGCAAACCACTATCAACACACTGCTCTCCATTACTAGTGTGTTGGTTGACAATGTTTCTCCCATGATTAAAACAAAGTTGTAACACATTAAATTTATTGATGATATCAAACATGACTGTATTATATTAATAATAAAGGTTAATGTGGATTGAATTTTATTTACCTTATCCTGCAAAGTGGTTCTTGGTAACAACCCGAGATTTTTCGGTGTTCAACTACAACTTTATAGCCATACTTGTAACCAAGATGGAGGTCTTTCTTCGTGGTTTTAGTATCGAACTCGTCACCCTGCATTGCATAAGAGTATGTATTTTTAATGTTTTTGGATGCAATTACCTAAAAGTTTGAAGGAGATACAAATGAGATATTTTGGTATTTACTGTTAGAGATAATGCCTAATTAATTCCACTACTAGAGTTCATGGATTGGATTTGGTTAGCTAGAGGATGTTGAAAGATTCTCTCAACCTCCCCATCCAAGAGTGGAGTAAGTTGGATCTCACAACACTTATTTAAGTGTGATGTATCTCTGTTCATTGTCTACAATATACAAACTATTTATGTGTGTGTGTTTCATGTCTGTCTTCTCTCATGAATTCTATTTTGGTATTAGAGCATATGTGAGCCTGCTACGAGTATGAGGATCCGTCTGTATACCTCGCCAGAGATCTGTCTTCAAAGCATTTTGTCAAAATCTAGCACAGGAGGTCGCAATTGTTGTAGGTGATCGCAGCTGCTGAAGAGTTTGAAAGGGGCACACAAGAGAGTTGTCATCCACATAGAAGGATTTCTGCCACTGTTCGATGAAATTGGTCCATTCCATAACTCATCCATTCAATGTTGACATAAATTGGAATTGTCCATAAATGTGAAGGAGTGTGGGAGTGTGTTTCCGTTGAAATTTTTGGAAGGGAGGAGCTGTCCAGAATCAAACAAATTAGAAATTGTTGTACAATAAACCTGCGCATTGACATATGAACAGTGGAAACAAGATTGCTGCAAGGAAAATCTTTTGTGAGGTAAAATGCATTCTATACCTATGGATAAGTTTAATGGTTTCAATTTCCATACATGTAAAGTTAAAATTCAAATGCATCTAATGAATAGAGGTGTGTGTAGCATTGTAAAAGGCACTGAAATAGCTCCTAGTGATCGCAGACTTCTGGTTGAATGGGAAAACAAGGAAGAAAGGGCTAAAGATATTATTGATTTGTCTCTTTTAGACACACAATTGCATTTGATTGATTTGGAAAAATCATCTAAAGGAATTTGGGAGCAATTAAGTAAACTATTTGGGGAAAAGGCACTGAATGCAAATTTTTATTTAAAGCTGCAAATTTTTAGCCTCAAAATGCATGATGAGACCCGTCTCTCTACTCATATAAACAAGTTAATGTCTCTCTTTAAGAAATTAGCTGACATAGCTACTGAGGTAGATCCAGAAGATGCTAAAGAAATTCTATTGAATAACTTATCTTCTAAATATAACAATGTTGTATTCACATTAAGTCAATTACCCTCACAATCATTGGAAGGAATGGTAGCATCATTATTATCTGAAGAAAAAATGACATATTCTGAAGACTCAAATATAGGTGGTCAACATGAAATTGCACTATTTTCAAAAGGTAAGATGAGAAGAACCAAGGGTTCAACATAATGTTTCTACTATTACAAGATGGGACATATATCATGGAATTGTAGAACTCGTGCTAGGGATCTTATGAATGGAAAAGAAACTGCAAACATTGCCAACTTGGATGACTTATCGAAATCAGAGAGTGATGAAGAACCATGAGATTTATGTCTCAAATTGTTCTAAAAAAAGGAAAGGGGTGGTGTGTTTTTTTAATTTTTTTTATGTGTGTTAATGTTTAAAGTTTTTAATGTAAGTGTTTATGTAAAATATGAACTCTTGTATATTGATATAAGCCGGCAACCATGTTTTCAAGAACAAATGTTCTTATTGGAAGTCACCTTGTATACTTGAATGTTGAGGACACTCTGTATCCAAACTTCTCTTCTAGATACTGACGGATAGCCGAAAGTAGAAATCTGATAGATGAAGGCATGTTCATAGAATGCATCAATAATTGAGATCTTTTCTCATGGAAGCCCTGGTGAGCTGATATTGTCAAAATTGTCAATCGTACAAGTGCATGAATGATGATTTGAAACATTTATACTTTAAATGAGTGGAAATGAAAGATTGAAGAAGAGGAAGAGAAATAGTGCAATCCAAAAGCATTAGAGTGGGTGTATGCATTGATGAGGATCATGCCAGGCGAAGTGTTGTAACCGTTTCCGTTATGTAATTTGTGAAGTTTTGTAATGTAGGAATTAACAGGGGGTGTTAGAGATGATTCCTAATTAATTCCGCTACTAGAGTTCATGGATTGGATTTGGTTAGCTGGAGGATGTTGAGATATTCTCTCAACCTCTCCCTCCAAGAGTGGAATAAGTTGGATCTCACAACACTTATTTAAGTGTGATGTATCTCTGTTCATTGTGTGCAATATACAAGCTATTTTTGTGTGTGTATTTCATGTCTCTTTGCTCTCATGAATTCTATTTCTTACAATTCGTGATTGCAACTTCAAGTAGTCCCCATGGACTAGCTTGTGTTGGCCACATTTGGCAAGCCTTTCTTTTGTGGCCTTTGACATGTCAGTCAACCTATCATCAAAAGTTTCAGGTATGTTAATATATGCCACACTTTTATTTACATCCAAAAAAATTGAAATTGTAATTTACCTTTTGGGACCAAGGGTGTTTTTCCTTCATCTATCAATTTCTTCTCCTTTGCGTCCTCAATGAGGGACTTCCACTACCTCTCTGGAACCATAAGAGGATGCAGGTACCTATCATTTTGTTTCAAGTGTTTCCTATACATTTCTCACGTATATTTTAAATATTGGCTAGCTGCGACAGTGGCCAAGGTCTTATTAAACGTGTCTACACCAAAAAGGCTTTCAAGATAATCCATCAATTATTTTTTGAGGTTGGAATTCTGAGAATTCCACCTCTCTTGTATGGTGGGCCCAAAAATTAGCAACTCCTTATTCTCCAAGGACCTATAAAAATCGTTGTTCCCTACATGCAAAAATATTATATGATTTTAAAGCTAAAAGTAATAATTTAGATGATTTATATTTTTCTACATAGAGAACATGAAACAATTAAAATTTTAAAAATTACCTAGGAATTTAACTTGCTTTAATGAAATCCTTTCCTGGTTGACCATAAATGTGCCCTTAAGGATCCCTGTGCTGGTCACATGTTTTTATTTAGGAAAAGTAACCATATAGTCGGTCAAATCATCATCCTCATCTCTGTCACCACCTCCATAGCCTACCTGTGTGGATACTTCTTGGGTGTTGTCGGTAGCCCAACATATTTTAAAATTTTTAAATATCAAATAATAATCTATGTAGCTACCTACTTGGGGTCATACATTTTTATGTTCTTCATAAGCAATTTTTGAAACAACAAATGCATGTTTTCGGTTATTCCTAGTGTTTTTGTTTCCATGCTTCGTTCATGACTGAAAGCATGAAAACAAAGCACTAAAAATTATTACTATATTACCGCTCTACTTAAAAGTTTATGAAATGAAAATGGCTCAACATTTTGGTTAATAAAGTCTTTGTTCTTTGCTATGAAGTTCATTCTCTTTGTTTCCCTCCTCGAATGTCAAGAATGCTTATGGATTGTTATATGAATCAACAAAGGTCCTTTTAATTTAACCATCAATATATTTTTGTGTCTTTCTTGGTCATATGTTCCCTTGTCACTAGACTTTGGCTTATAAGTTTCCTTCTCCTAAACTTTAGAACCTAACCCACCTTGTTGCGCAATCATTTTAAATTTTTAATGCACCTGGTTGTGGCCTATACTATGTGGGAGGTGGCAGTCCGATCACAGTGAGCCCATCATTTTGAATCTTAGTCTTGGGTTTTGCAACACCCCTCTCATTCATTTCAAACAACACCTATATTTTGGTTGAGAATCTTCTCATCATTTTCCATAGATTGTTGATGAGTTTCATTTCTAGAGTATACCTCTAGTCTATTCTAAGAAACCCTCCATATGCACTTTGTTTGGGTGTTTGATTGTTGAATTCCCATGGCCCCATTTGTTAGTATTGAACCCAATGGCACTCAGACCTTTCTCCTGTGCGATGATGCAAGGGAGGATCTCGAGGGTCATGACTGGCTTGTTTTCCTTGAGAAATTCCAGGGCTTTAACCTTCAAATCACTCAGGAATTCACCCTCTCATTTGATTGATGTTGAGCCAAGGTGGGGGACATTCAACTCGAAGTCACATAGAAATTTTAAAGTCAAGCAACAGGTCTCCTTGCGAACATGCACAACTGGTTCAAGAATGCCAAGGTTGAGGAGGTTCTGTGGAGTCTTTTCTTTACATATTGAAAGATCAATGGCTGTGACAAAGGTATGTTAGTGTCCCTATTGAAAACCTGATGGCATGGTTTTCTTGTAGTGTTGAAATAGTTCATGACGTGTGCAGGCCGTTTTGGTTTTGTCTTTCTATATCACCTGCGTTTGCTCATGAATTTCATAGGGTTTCCATTAAACATGCCTTCTTACCTGTGGAGAAGCCTGTATAAAATGGCTAAGAGGTATAAGAAGAAACATTTGGATTCAAGCCTTTTCCATGATGGTTTGATAAAAATTATGCTTGCACATCAATTGAAGTTACAGAACGATGACTGGGATTCGTTCCTAACCCAAAATGGTTTCACTAACTCATATGTTGTAGAGGTTCACAAACCTGTGATCGAGGAAACCTTAGTTTATCCCATAGTGTTCCCTTCATCTACACAGGCCTGTGTTACGGCCACCCACAGGTGAGATCGGAAGA
>CBVK0102503979.1:0-10348 GCA_900067695.1 Picea abies
CTCTTTTTGACCTTATCCCTCAAAACTAGCCTTTGAATTAGACTTGATAATTCAACACTTGTCCATTTGAAGTGGTTTCAAACCATTCAAACTCAAAAGATCCCGATCTTGGCAAAAATTCGGCTATTCTGGCCGTGATAGGATTTCACCAGCTAATTTACCCAAAAATCCTCTCCTTAGTTGGTGAAAGGCGAAGCTTTCACCAGCTAACTAGCAAAATTCAAGATGGGTTAGCTGGTGAAAGCACAATTTTTTTCAAAATCAAGTTTCTTAGTCATGGAGAGTCCGTTTTGCATGCTTAAATAGTCGATCGACATCTACGAATCCTAAGATTTCCAATGGTGCTTTCAAATCTGCATTTGGAGCCCGTGAAGCTAGTCAAATTTTCCCTACAAGATTAGGCATCATTCTTTCAAAATTGCCAGTGCATTTTTTATCGCTAACAGAAACAACACTCACAACCCAGGTTCAAACGAGAATAAACTCAACAAAATAACAAGGGTCGACTAAAATCTTTGATGGTTGCATAAAAAATGCAAGAGCGAACAACTTGTATCCAAACTTTAAACCCAATCCCAATTCAATCATCTATTATATGGGCATGGGTTCAAAACTCAACCCATAATCAACATAAACAAAAAAATACTTCAATCCCAGTGGTATAATTTACCAATAGCAAAAGATTGTAAGCTTATTCATATTCAAACTAAGTATAAAACTTAGCAGTCATTATGCAGACGTGGGTTTAACTATAAATTAGGAAAAATACTTGACGTATATCCATTATTTCCATATGGATTGAACCAATATTGAAACTCAACAAACAAAGAAAATTTTGAAGTTTGGTCGCATAAACAATGGACTGACTGTTATTAATTTTAGACCGAGGTTGAAAATTGACCCAAAATAGATATAACAATAATGGGCTTAACCAACAATCCATTTTCTTTCAGAACCCACCATCCATTTTTAAATAAATGTCCAGGAAAATGGAAATTGAAAATATGAATTGAGCGAAGAATACATTCAATAGAGGGTGGTAACAAAAAAAAATATTTTTCTTTGTAAATAGAAACCCTAATTTTTTTTTCACATACTTTCATTTCATGAGAAAAAATCAGGGAGAAAGAGACACACATACTCAATACCAATCGAAACTAGAGCCATTACTAACTCATTAACTTGAAAAACACACGCAAAAGATGCTTTATAAATTGGTGAGCACATACCTTGCCAAGGAGATTTTTATACCAGTACTTTGAGGATGCGATCTAAGTGGATATTGGTGTCCACCCACCTCTTCCAGATAGCTCACATACAACTTTCATCTTGGCAGTTACAGTTTTCATTTTGGCATTTTTTTTTTCAGATTTTCAAGTCCCAAACTTCCAGGGCCATTTTGAGGCCCTAAATGATGTTTTTTTGGACTTTTGGGGGGACATGGGTTTTTTATTGCTTAAACCAACCCCCAATGGAAGTTGTAATTCTTGGATATGCCTTATAGACAAGGTATCGAATTCATAAAATGAATATCGTATGCAAAATTTACGACCTTGGGAAGTTGATACCAACTTACTGCAACGGGGCCCACATGACTTTTGGTGCTTCATCTCCTAAGGTTAGGTTTTTGGATATCTAGGGTTTTGGAATTCATGTTTGATGTAAAAAGGCCTTTGGAGCCTCATTGTACTCATATTCTTGCGAATGAGTGCAACTGCCACATCTCTTCTCAGAGATAAACCGTCACCATTCTAACAAGCTTGTTTCAGTTTGCATTTTACAGTTTCAACATATTTATTTATTGAATAGAAGCCAAGTTTTATTGTATATTTGTTATTGTTCATTGTATCTCTTTGTTAATATTATAGATCTGTATTCATTTCATTCTACTCATAAAATCTGTATCAGTGGTATCAGAGCGATTTTCTCCCTGTCGTTTTTAGTGCATGTCCTCAACGAGATCAAGGTACAAATAGTTGGGTCTCGAGATTGTTTCTCTTGAGGAAAACATATATTGCATGCCCAAGAGACCTTCCATGGAAAGATAAAATAAAGGCGACGAAACATGAGATCCTTTCAAACCGTTTCTCTAGGAATCCCTTTTGCAACAAAGGAACAAGATGATGGATAGTTTTGCACAAATCCTTCGTCGACTACCAACATGCGACACATCTTCCTCGAGTGGAGGTTCCACCCACTTCAAGGTACATATCAGCTTTTATATTCCTATATTTGAAGGTCAGATAGATGCAAATGTTGTAGACATATGGTTAAATCGGCTAGAAGGGTATTTTTCTGTCCATAACTTTTCCAATAGAGAAAATATTACGTTTGCGCTCCTCAAAGCCATTCCCCATGTCAAAGATTGGTGGGAGACTTTCTATGAGAAAAAAGAAACAAAGGAACCCTCATTATTTACAGTTCCACTCACCCAGGAGTCCTTTAGGGATGCTATTAAAGAACAATACTACCTTATTGGAATTTATGATGACCTATATACAAGATGGACCACATTGCGACATGAAAGGGACCAAACAATGCTAGAGTTCACAAATATCTTTCATACCTTGTGCACTAATTTGGGTATCAAATATTTTGAGTGACATCTGGTGCTCAAGTACCATGGCGGTTTGCATAGATACATCCAAAAATAAATAGATTTTCTGGACATCTTGTCCTTGGTTGTGACTTATTGATATGATGTCAAAATTGAGCAAAAGCTTAAACAAAAGACACAACAATTTGGGTTTGGGAACCTCTCACAATAGAATAAGGGAAAGGGAAGCCCCAAGCCATAGAAAAAAGGGTAGATTAAATATGGAAAGCCGCAAGACAACTAGTCTAAGCTGCAAACAAAGAAGGAGAATGGAAAGACAAAGAAAGACATTGGGAAGTGGTGCAACTTCCATAAGATCCCTTGACATAACACTGCTGATTGCTGCTCAAAGCACTCATTAGTGGCGGAGGTAAAAGCCTATGAATTAGATGCGAGTTACGACCCAGAGTTAGAACTAGAAAAGGGGAGACATATTATTGATGTGGAACCCAGTGCCACTGTTGCGAACACCAAGATCCAGCCCGTTGAACTTGATGAGCTAGAGGAAAGAGAGCGCCTATTTCATTCATAGATGCGGTTGAAGGGTACTCTGATGCACTAGATTGTTGATAGCTATAGTCAGAAGAACCTCATCTCATTGGAGCTTGTCAAGCGGTTGGCCTTGCTGACAATGTCGCACCCACAACCATACACCATCAGATGGCTCCGCCAAGGAAGTGATCTTCGCGTCAATCAACAATGTTGCCTATCCTACGACATCAAGCCCTTCAAAGATGAGGTATTGTGTGATTTCACTTCCCTTAAAGCTTGTGATGTTCTTTTGGGCCAACCTTATTTATGGAAACATCATGATGTATATAAGTCTATTCCTCGCGATGTTATTATTACTTTGGACATGAAATTGTACAGGATACCCGAGGTAGTCCCACTTATTTCCCTTTCCTTGATCTTTGTCAATAAATGCAGGAAGGTAATCTCTCATAATGAGAATTTTTTCTTCTTCATGATTCACTCTCAAAGTGCACGGAAGGTTGTAACCACATCCATGGCCTCCACGACCAATCTCTTAACGCAACAGAAGCAAGTGGATAAGGTTGTGGAAGAATACAAAGACATCTTCTCCTCACCCATTATGGTAGATCTACACTATCAGGTCAATCATTCAATCGATCTAACCCTCGACACATTGCTACCCAATGGGCCAGTATATCACCGCTATCTGTTATAAAATGAGGAGATCAAGCGTCAGATCTAAGAACTACTCCAAAAGGGGCACATCTAACCCATATCATCACCATGTGGAATCCAAATCATGCTTGTGCAGAAGAAAGATGGAACATGGATACTCTGCATCGATTACCGAGCCCTAAATAAAATCATAGTTAGGAACTGATACCTGATTCCCCGAATTGCCAATCTCCTTTACCAACTCAAGGGGGAAAAATACTTCAGTAAGATTGATATGAAGTCTGACTACCATCAGGTCCCAATAGAGTAGACATATGTATGGAAAAATGCCTTCAAGTCCAAATAAGGTCTTTTTGAATGGCTAGTCATGCAATTTGGTTTGATAAATGCACCAACAAATTTCATGAGGATGATGGACGATATCTTGTGTCCTTTCACCAATTCTTTTGTGGTGGCGTATTTGGATGAAATGCTCATCTACAACAAGAATTGGGTGGAACACTTGCAACATATTCATTAGGTTATGCACACTCTACGATAACACAATCTATTACAGATTTGGAAAAATGTTCCTTTGGCATGGAAAGGGTCCAATACCTAGGATACATTGTTGATGAGAATGGGGTGCATGTGGATCTAGCCAAGATCTAGGTCATTCATGATTGGCCAGCCCAACCACACTCAATGAGCTTCAAATATTTTTAGGCCTTTCCAATTTCTATCGTAGGTTTGTGTATTCTCCCATATTGCACGGGCCCTCAACCAAGTAAATTGGGGTGGTGGTAAGGAAAATTTCGTATGGGGCCTATCATAACAATAAGCATTCGATGATTTGAAGCAACGCTTGTGCTAAACCCTAGTGCTCTCATTACCTGACATGCAACAACCCTTTGAGATTGAGACAAATGCTTCAAACTATGCTGTGGGCAGAGTTCTCACTGAACACAGACACCCTGTGGCCTATCATAGTGAGACACTATCATGTTCCATCTGTAAGTACCCTAATTATAAAAAAGAGATGTACTCCATTGTGCAATCCTACCACCAGTGGAGGAATTACATTCTCGGGAAGGAGACAGTCATCCACATTGATCATAAGTCACTGCAGTTCATGTAGAAACAAGGAAAATTTTAGGATGAAATCCATCAACAGTGGTCCACATACTTGCATTAGTTCCATATCAACATCAAGTATAATACATGAAGTACCAACGATGTCGTTGATTGCCTCAGCCACCCACATGTTGCATCACTCACCACGGTGCTAAACTCCTGCAACCACGAGACCTCCAAATGCCCCCAACTCTATGAGAGAGATCTTGACTTCGCCACCACCTACCAGATGTTGAGCTCAAACACAATTTTCACTAATTTCCATCTTCAATACAGGATGTTGTGCCATCTAGTCCATCTCTGTGTTCCATTAAGTGAGCGAGAAAAGCTTATTTGGGAAGCCCACTATAGTCAGGTGGCAGGACACTTTGACATAGAAAATATAGTGGAATTGTTGCAACAACATTTCTATTGGTCGAAACTTCGACATGATGTCAACAAGTATATCAGGTCCTGCATTTCCTACACCATTTCCAAACCAACCATTAAGAAAAAAGGCATGTACACCCCTCTTCCTACTTCTGAAAGGCCATGGGAATCCATCTCGATGGACTACATGTCGTGCCTTCCGTCAGCCAAGCGAGGAAATGACTGTGTTTTTATGGTGGTTGATCATTTTTCTAAAATGACGATTCCAACTGCCTGCAAGAAGAGCATCACAACAGAGGCCACTGCCAAGCTCTTCTTCCAATGAGTGTGGGTTCATTTTGGGATACCACAAAACATCATCTCAGATTGGGACAACCATTTCCTCAGCACATTCTGATTGATCCTCTGGCCACTACTGGATACCAAGCTCTCCAAATCCACTACCTTCCACCCCCAGACGGATGGCCAAACTGAGGTCGTCAAGCAGATGATTGTGCATATCCTGCGCATGTACAATTCTAAGCATACCCACACATGGGATGAGATTCTTCCCTATGTTCAACATAGCTGCAACAGAGCCATACATAGCTCAACTGACCACAACACCTTTCAGGTGGGGTTGGGATTTCAACCATTATGTCCCATGGATGTTTCACTACCCCTTGCGTTCACCCAAGCAGACTCGTCCCATGCTCAAATTGAAGCCGACAAAGCTACCTGGTTAATTGAGAGGATCCAACACATTCACCAACAGGTTTAAGATATTTTGGAGAAGTCCAATTCCAAGTACAAGCAATGCCATGATCAACACCGAGTGTCACACAAGTTTCATGTGGGAGATAAAGTTTCATTGCACTTGCATAAAAAATTCCTTACATGACCCCATAAAAAGATTCGTTCACTCCGCTATGGACCTTATACCATCACTAAGGTTGTGGGTGACAATTCTTTTGAGCTCAAAATTCCTCCTTTTTTTGGCTTGCACCCAGTGTTTAATGTGGACCTCATTCGACCACACTTTCCACCCTTATTGGACACCTCAGAGATAATAGAACAATTGACACCGAGAGAGATGAAATTTGATTGCATGGAACATGCATCCATTGATCAGATCATGGAAACATAGGTCAAGGGCACTCTCCAATAGAAGCTTCATCTTTATCGAATTGTCAAAGCGAGGCATCTCTTGCACCAAGGAAAGTGGCTCACCCGAGGCCAAATTCAACATAAATTTACTCATCTGATGGGGGAACTCAACGTGATGGAGACCATTGATTCCTAAGGAGGGAGGATTGATTCAGGTGGATATCGGTGGTCACCCACCTCTTTCATATGTCTCACATACAACTTTCATCTTAGCAATTACAATTTTTAATTTAGCAGTTTTTTTTATAGATTTTCAAGTCCCAAACTTCTAGGGCCATTTTGAGGCCCTAAAGGATGTTGTTTTGGACTTTTAGGGGGCAATGGGTTGTCATTTCCATGCCTTGACCCTCGATGGAATTTGTACTTCTTTGATATACCTTTCCGATGAGGTATTAAACACCTAAAAAAAAGATCGTGTGCAAAAGTTACGACCCTGGGAAGTTGATGTACCGACTTACCCCAACGGGGCCCACATGACTTTTGGTGCTTCATTTCCTAGAGTTAGGTTTTTGGATGTCTAGGGTTTTGCAATTCACGTTTGATGTAAAAATTCCTTTGTAGTCTCATTGTACTCATCTTCTTGCGAATGAGCACAACCGTCGCATCTCTTCTCAGAGATAAGTCACCACCATTCTAGCAAGCTTATTTCAGTCTGCATTTTACAGTTTCAACATATTTCTTTATTGAATAAAATCCAATTTTTACTATATATTTGTTATTTTTAATTGTATCTTTGTGTTAATAATGTTAGCACTTTATAAATTTTGTCTGGCTGATAGACAAACGACAGAGGTAATTGTTTCAACCTACTTTAGAGTTGGACACTAGCCTACTCAACTCAGAGAGGGATCTCTCATGTTTTTATTGTTCTTTGGCAATCAATGACTATATTTAGCTTGTTTTGTGGTTTTTTTATAAATTTGCTCGCAAGGAAGGGGAGGGACACTTAGGGTCATGGAGTCAAAATTCTGAAAGTGAATGAAAACAATGACTGGCCTAGAATTCTCCAGAGGATAAAGGCTAAATGAGGCAATGAATTTGAGTTGTAAATTGAATTTAAGCAAAGTGTAGAAAGAAGGAGAAAAAAAATAACTGCATCAAAGCATTACTGAAATGAATTCTGAATTAGCTAGGAAGAAAATTACACAGTTTAAATTGCCTAAGCCAAGAGCATCATAAGATGGATTCTGGGCCTTTAACTCTCCAATTTAAACATAATACAGTGTAAATGGAATTAAAGAAAATAGGAAATACATACAATGAGAGAAGACAAAACTCATATCACCACCATTCGAATCTTTTCATAGAGAATTCAAAAGCTTCTGCATATGTATTCAATTCAACTCCAGAAAATTACAATTGAGTTCAGAATCAACAAAAAGGTGCCCTTGCACTTTTGCCAACATTAATACATTCAGAACCTCTATCATTTATACAATTTCGAGTTCCTTTCAATTAGAAACCAATTACAATATTCGAACTGAAACGTTTCAGCTTCTTCCCCAAAATAGAAACAGTTACAATTAGAAGATGACACGTTTAAATGATCTCCTGTTTTTTAGGAGAAAAAATAGGCTTCAAAACGCCACTTGTAATTATCAAACTGTAACAACTGTGTAAAATATGAGAATGGTTTTTGTAGATAAGCTCATTCTGAAGAAAAACCTCTCTCAGTTTCTTGAAATTCATTTCCATTTGGTCGAAATATGTGTCACAAAAACACGTCTCGAACAAGAAATCATAACAGAAAAATATGGCTCAAAGATTCCCTCAAATCTCCCAATCCATGACACCTTTTCGAGACATAATGTTTTTGTGACACATATTCCTGCCAGATGGAGATGAATTTCAAGAAACTGAGAGAGATTTTTCTTCATAACGAGCTTGTCTACAAATACCATTCTCAGATTTTACACAAATATTACGGTTTGATAATTACAAGTGGCGTTTTGAAGCCTATTTTTTCTCCTGAAAAATAGGAGATCAATTAAACGTGTCATGTTCTATTTGTAACTGTTTCTATTTTGGGGAAGAAGCTAAAATGTTTCAGTTCAACTATTGTAATCGGTTTCTAATTGAAAGGAACTCAAAATTGTATAAATGATAGAGGTTCCAATTGTATTAATGTTGGCAGAAGTGCAAGGGCACCTTTTTGTTGTTTCTGAACTCAATTGTAATTTTCTGAAGTTGAATTGAATACATATGCAGAAGCTTTTGAAGTCTCTATGAAAAGATTCTAATGGTGGTGATATGAGTTTTGTCTTCTCTCATTGTATGTATTTCTTGTTTTCTTTAATTCCATTTACACTGTCTTCTGTTTAAATTGGAGAGTTAAAGACCCATAATTCATCTTATGATGCTCTTGGCTTAAGCAATTTAAACTGTGTAATTTTCTTCCTAGCTAATTCAGAATTTGTGTAATTTTCTTCCTAGCTAATTCAGAATTCATTTAAGTAATGCTCTGATGCAATTATTTGTTTTCTCCTTCTTCCCACACTCTTATTAAATTCAATTTACAACTCAGATTCATTGCCCCATTTAGCCTTTATTATCTGGAGAGTTCTATCATCCATTCATTGTTATCATTCACTTTCATATTTTCGACTCCATAGCCCTAAGTGTCCCTCCCCTTCCTCGCCAACCAACTTTATAAAAAATCCCCCCAAAAAACTAAATCTAGCCACCAATTGCCAAAGAAATATCAAGTGACATGAGAGAGCCCTCTCTAAGTTGAGAAAGCTAGTGCCCATCTCTAAAGTAGGTTGAAACAGTTACCTCTGTCATTTGTCTATCAGTCGGACAAAATTTACAGAGTGCTAAATTTCTGGCACCGCTCCCGGGGATGAAATTGGAAAATTTTTGCTGGGAAAGAACGACATGATTGAGTTCTAAGGTTTGAGAGTAGAAGACACTTAGGCACATATTGGTTGTATTTCTGCTCTGGCGACTCCACACATCAAAAAATCAGTTTGAAGGTGATTCCACTGGTAGAAGAATCCATAAATTTAAATTTTCAAATGGCGACTCCACTCTTGATGCAGAATCCAGCTTCCAAAACATCATTGGCGACTCCACTATCTGAAGATGACATCCCTTGATAGAGGTATGAAAGGATACCATGAAGAAAAACAAGTACCTAAAGTTGTGTTTTTCTTTTCAAGACATCATATTTTTTGTTATGAATTACCTTTTTTCCTTTCTTGAAAATGCTAGACAAATTTTTCTTTACCTACTGCATTTCAATGGTGATCATGATAATCCTGAAATTGTATATCCTCCTCTTAGGATTATACAGATTTCCCCTTATATTAGTACCGACTCTGATAAAAAAATCCTATCTCATCCATGTGATGACCATAACCAAGTTGATGAGCCTCATGAAACCAAGGCTGATCCTTCACCTCCTATACTTGACCCAACTCCCTTCAAACTTCAGTACAGATACAGATCCTTAAAGTTACCCCACATCCTTCATGATTTTCCTACAAAGCACTATGAGTACCTACCTGTGTTTGATGGAGAACTTGGTGCCATTACAGTTGAAAAACACCTTAAAGGGTTTGAGCATTTTATAGACTTATTTGAGATTGACCATGACGATGTTTGTATGAGGGCTTTCTCTGAATCCTTGAGAGGAGATACCAAAGAATGGTTTAACCATTTGAAGCCAGAGACAATTAGCTCATGTGAAGATTTGAAGAGTGTTTTTACAAAGTTTTGGGGTAGGAAGAAATCTCTAGACTCACAACTTACAAAATTTTATGCCTTGAAAGAACAAAGCAATGAGACTATTTCCACTTTCAGTAGAAGGTTTTCCAGTAGGTACTATAATTTTCCCAAAGAAATTCAACCTACTGAAGCTGCTACCATGCTCCATTATACAACAACTCTTCATCCAGATTTGTCTTTCCTCCTGATAGAAAGAAGACCTAAGTCCTTACAACAAATGTTTAATGATGCTCAGGAGATTCAACA
>CBVK0102504121.1:0-26681 GCA_900067695.1 Picea abies
ATTTCTCATATATTGTGCATAGTGTATTGTGGTGTATTGGTGTAACTCTTATACTATTGTTCATTTCTCCTTGGATATAGTTGAATGATTTAAGTGTAAGTTGAAAAATGTTTTAAATTTTACTTGATACTGATTCACCCCCCTCTCAGTATCAACAGTAAGGTAGTGTTCAAAGGGATGTCATCATGACTAAAAAGCCTTTCTAAGGGAATCAGGCCCTTGGGTATATGATTATTTTTTAAAACCAACATCCGATGATTTGTGATTTTATCCTGGAACTCTTGGGGGTCCTCCCTTTCTTGCATGATCCAAATAGAATCATTTTGGTTCTCTTGGTCAGCCTGGGTTTTGACGAACTCGTCTATCGTTTCTAGAAATTTTCGGAGTTGTTCATCATCCTCGAAGACTTGCCAATGTTGTATGTTATTGGGTATGTAAGGTTTATGTCTCATTTCTATATGATATTTAATTTTGAAAGTAGTGGGAGGTGCGAAAGTCAAAGCGACTTTGGCTAAAGCATCCGTCTGCTGATTTTCGGCTCTCAGGACGAAATGAACATTAACAGAGGAGAAAAAAATTTTGATCAGGTCCCAAGCACAATTTCGATATGACCTTAACCTGGGATGTTTGGCCTGATACTGGCGATTAACCCGTCTCACGATCAACTCCACGTCACCAAAAACTTCCAAGTTTTTAATTTTCATTTTCCTAGCGGCCTCTAACTCTAACACTAGAGCTTCGTACTCACATACGTTATTGGTGTGGTCTATGTTCCATTGAAGCCTATAAGAGAAAGGGATAATGAAGTGGTTATTAGGTGCCACAAAAATTACTCCAGCCCCATCTCCAAGATAAGATGAGGCACCTTCAAAAAACATTTTCCAAACACTAATGTTATACACATCCTATTCTATTTGTTCTTTTTCTTTTTTATTTTCTGTACAATTTTCTTCTATACATGCATCCACATCATCATCTATAGATAATATACAATTACCTAAATCATGATCAACAATATATACAGGATAATTGTTTGGGTTGAGAGGATCATTGATCATAAATGCTAGCCTGGTTTCCCTGTACAACCGCGTGAACTACCCCCAAAAACTGGAATTGTTGCGTACGTCATATCAAGTTGAAGGGAACCTCCAAGTTTGGCACCCCAAGATCGGGACAAGAGCATGCCATATTTTGGGGGTATATCTGCGACAACTACATCCATTAAAACACTTTTTGAAGGTACTTGTGCAAGGTTTACAACTAAGTCCTTTATCATACCTATACACTTGAATTTTCTCGAATCGAAAGAATATAAATCTCCATAAGGCCTAGTGATTTCAAGGCCGAGTCTATCCATGATTGCTTTAGGCATCACATTGTGGAATTCCCCAGAATCTAACATGCATTTATGGAGAAGATGGTCGAGAATGGTCAAAGTAATGTAGAAAGGGGCAACAATGTCTTTGGAACCTTCAAAGTGTGGGCCAAAAATTATGTTAGTTTTTTCATCCTCTAAGTTTATAACATCGGCCTGACTTTCATTTTCCAAAAAATTAATCATTTTAGCAATTCGTTTTTGGTATATCAGGTTTTTAGCCAGTTCTACAAGAGGAATAGGAATTTTGATCTTATTGATTTCATTTTCTAGGTTGAAACTTCCAATGGTTTTATCGATTTCCATGTTTTGAACCTCCAACCCTTTCTTTTTAGTTTTCCTTGCCTGAGGGGCCTTTGTTTCAGTAATAGGGGTATCTAGTTTTCACATGCTCAAGGGTGGTGTTTCCACTGTCTTTGTTTTAGTAGACTGGATGTTAGCAGCCTTAGTCCCTTCAGTATGTTTCTCAGTGCTTTTTGAAGCTGTTTCATCGATTTCAGACCTCAACAGTATTTTTTTAACTGGAACAGTTGCAAAAACCCTGTTTCTAGGTCTCAGGTTGTATTTCTAGTGAAGTTTAGCCATTATCCCATCTGCTATTCCCTGATAGGTCAAATATTTCGAAACACTAACGTTCTTGCTACTCTCAGTCCCATACTATGTAGTCAACGACTTTTCATAATCGTGTCTTGTTATGTAAGGTTGTAGGCAGTCATCGCCAAGATTGTTCATATCCTCTTCTAACTCCTCGAAATCCTCCAAGTCTTGTCCTCCTACAAAGTTTTCACTTTTAAAAGGAGTTTGGATCTTTTGATCTTCATTCTTAATTTGTTTTTGGTGGTTTTGAGCATTAGGGTTCTTCTTGAACTCCTTTTTAGGGTAATGTTCATTCTTAGCTTGTTCTAGTTCCATTCTTGATATTTTGTTTGACAGTTTTTTGATGATTCTAGCCATATCGTCCATTTTGTCTTCTGAAGATCTTCCTGATCCGAAGGGTGCTCCTTGCTCCCTATATCTCTTGATTTCTTTGTTTACCGTATCGAATTTAGCTTTCAGCTTTCTTGATGCCATCATATTAGATTCAATTTCGAGGGCATCATCTTTCATCTTGGTAAGATCTATTGATCTTCTCTCCCTTAATAATAGGGTGAAGTCAGGGTCAAAAGCTCCATCGAAGTCACTTTTTCTGCAAGTGGTGAGGGCTTGACCTCGGTTGGGATCTTATTATACAATTTGTTAAACCATTGTGTAAACTTAAGGAACAATTTGATTTTTTCTTTCGAAGAGCTCCAAATTCGGTCAGATAATAAAGATGGTCTTTTCGTTCACCCCATTGTCTGATAAAATCTTTTTCAAGTTCATCATATGACGGTATAGATCCGACGGCTAGGCCTCAAAACCAAGTTCTTCCTTTCCCTTCAAAAGTTTGAACCAAGAGTCTGGAGTAAACATCTTCATGTTCCAATCCAAGAATGTCAGCGAATTGATCGAAAAAATTTATGTGTTCGGATGTTGTCAAGTTGCCTTCTCCCATGAACTTAGGTAGGTTTTTCATGTAATTTTCTGGTAAATCATGGAGAGGGACTGGTAGAACCATAGGGGTGTATATTGCAACAACTTTTGTAAATATTCGAAGAGGCAGTGCTTGGCCGACCGCTCCTCCTCCTTGACCACCCGCGACAGCACCTCCAGCCCCACCTCCTCCAGTCGTGGACATTGTGGAGTTAACGGTTAAAGTATGGGGGTTGTAAGGATGGGTTTCAAGAAACTGATTATCGAAGGGGAAGGAAATTGAGAAAGAATATCTTGGGGAATGTGTACTGGTTCCTTCAGAACCACAAGGTGAGAATACAGGAGAATCAACAGAAGTTGAGTCAAGATATATAGGATAATTGTTTGAGTTTTGAGATGTAGGAAAATGAACTTCAAGAAGGGAGGGAGAATGAGTGACCACAGGAAGTGAGGCAGCTCTTCGTTTTCTATCAGTGTGGGAAAAGGCTGAGAAAACCTTGGTCTCAAAGATCAGATGAACCAGATCTGATTCAGGGGGTGTGACTTTATCAACAGGGTATTTCCCGTAAAGGGGTGGAATACTTGATTCACCGCTTTGATATTCTAAGTCAGACTATGTAAACTTAGGTCAAAATTTTTTATTTGTGGATGAGATAGTCTGGCAGAAGTATCTTCTTGATTTTAAAATTTTTTCGGGGTCTAAAAAAGGTGAAATATACTTGTTGTCTGGATTCTTTCTGGTGTTTTTCTAGTTAAGGGCCAACTTAAACAATGTGGAGTCGCCAAGTGAAATATAAAGGTATCATTAGAAGGTTTTCAAACTTTGTTCACTATCAAAGAAAGAAAGCATCAATGTCGTTCTCCCCAAGGAAAAAACTTCGTTTCTCTGTTCCCCGGCAGCAACGCCAAAAATATGTTGTTCCTGAGTTTATACTTTAAGGCTTTAAAGTATACTGTCAAGGAATCTGAAAAAACAGAGGGAGCTAAGAATAGAAAAAGACTGATAAAAAGGTAAAGGCTATTGTCGATTTCTCAACTGTCTTTGTCGAAATTCCTAGTTTTCCTGGATACTGATATCTCTCTCAATTGTTGCCCATGAATGTTCTAAGTCAACCCGATTATTTGTTGTTTGTAAAATAGTGTTAAAGAAATTTAGAGCAATGCTGGTTTGATCTGAGAGACCGGGCTCGATGTTAGGCTTCCTTGCAACTGGTATTGTCATGAAGGAGGAAAGTAAAGGAGGATAAAGTTCCGTGTTTTCTTTTTAGGCTGATTATCTCTATTCCACAATGTAACGAGAATGATGTCAAAACACAAATAAATAGTATGATCAAATTGTAGGCCTTTTATTGTATCTGAATTAAATTTTAAAGAAAAGAAACATGCATGATATGGAGAAAAACATAAATCTATTAGCAAAGTGAGGCATCAATTTCAGAGGAATCTCACATTGTAACAAGAGACTATGAAATGAGAAAAATATTAATGAAGCATATGATGTTGAAATCTAAACATCTACAGGTCTTGTATCTGTTGATAACGGATAAAGAGGAAAAACTGTAAATGATTTGAAATAACAAGAATAATAATTTCCATAGTAGAGGTTGCACTAAATTGTGGCCAAGCATTCATCAATTAAACATATATAATAAAGATGAGATGACAGAGAAACACATAACTCAGAAGTGACAAGATCCAGAATCTTCAATCTGCATCTCTATTAATTTAGTGTCTCTTCAAAATTACTTCGTCAACAATCTTTTTTTTTTAGAGAGATCAAAATGCCCTGTTTTAGTCTTCATTCCCTGTATTTATACAATGGTCATCCATACTTGATAGTTAACAATCTCCTACTTTCTAGGAGATAAATAGTTACAAAACTGCAACCTTAACTGTTGCACAATTAACTTTTGTTTATCGATCATTCCAGCAGTATGATTTTCCAAATGATACTTCATTTCTTAGTCGAAGTCTCTCCCTCCTTTGATGCTACACATTCAATACATTTCTCCAGAAAATGGACAAAGTTTCTTGGAGGTGTTGGAAGATCTTTAGCCTCGAACAGATAAAAATTTCTTTGTACCTTTGGGAACTGTTCTTCAAAACCTTGGTCGGAAAACTTGATCACTTTCAATTTTAAAATGGGTTGTACCAACCATATGTTTATTAGGTTGGCATCGATTTCCTTCAATTGTAAAATTTCAATCTGAATCTTCTTCAAACCTTCTTTGCAGTCCAACTACTATTTTTCAATGTTTATCTTCCCCAGTGACTTGAAGCAATCATTTTTTTCAATGCCTAATGCTTGTTTATCCAAAAAATCAAAGATTCTTTCACAATCATATTTGATTTCTTTGACTATCTTCTTGCTCTTAGATATATTTCTTTCCCATACCTTGAGCATGATGTCTCCTTTTAATTGTTCCGTGACAGAGAGCTTTAGATTTTTTGTTGCCTCTTTATTCCCTGAACATGCAACCGCTTTCTAAAAATTATTCCTTGCCGTTTTGGCTTCCTTTTCTAGTAAAATAATATTATCAAGAGATTTTCTTACCTCTTGAAAGTAATTCTGGATGATCCCTATTTTGGAGATCAGTCTCTGCTGCTCGGCTTCTATCTTTGTATGCGTTTCCAGTGAGAGGGTTGAAAATCCTTTAAATCTATAACCCAACCTTCCATCAAATTTAACTTAGCATGTAACTGTTCTGCATGCTCCTTTTGCTGAGCAACCTGCACCTGACTTGCTTGTATCCTCTGGTTCATTTCGTCCAGGCTTGATTTGAGTGCTTGAATTTCTAGCCTTTTGATGGCCCTGGTCTGCTCCAAGATTTTACTCACCTCTTCTCTGATGTTCTTCTCAACATTCTTTAACTGATCCTGTAACTAAGCTATCATGTTATTACTCTTCTTTATCCTCATTCTCATGTTTCCCACAGTAAAAACATTTTTTGTTTCCATGGCTCACATGGAACTTGCTATCTTTGTAGCAAAATCCTCCTCCAAATTTTGTCCAACTAGCAAGACTTTATGCTTTTTTACCATACTCCCCTCCTTCATATACATCTCTTGTTTCAAGACAACCTTCCTCTTTCTACTGAAAAAATAATCAGAAGGAGGAATCTCATCTATGGAGATAGAGGTGAGGTCATCAACAAATAGGGATCCCATCTGTGGGAATCCAAAAGCAGACTGCAAGGGGGTTAAGGAAGCTATGGGACTTCCTAACTCTGTAGATCCTTTCCTTCCTATTGCCTTAGGAATATTGACATCAACACCAGGTGATGAAGGGAGGGTAAGCTTACTAGACTTGGGAGGTATCCCAGACCTTCTCTCTGCTTCTGTCTCTGGTTTTTTCATCTGTAAGGCCTCTTTATTTTGTGGGGGCCTTTCAGTATCCTATGGGACTTTTTCAGGAGTTCTCTTCTTTTGTGCTTCCTGTTCAAAGCCTGGGGGAGTATTTTCCTGTTCCTTGGGAAGGGTGATTCCTTCTCCTTGCAGTACTTTGGGCAGACCACTCCGTCTATGCTTTTGAAAGGTTTGAAAAATAGCTTGCAAGTCGAATGACAGTGTCTATACTCATTCTAACACCTCTTTATAAGTCTTAGTCCCTTTGAACATGCCATCCCAAGTGGAATCCTCATGTTCATATGCTTTCATATTGCAATGGGCCATGTGTTTCCCCACTAATTGGTAAGGATCATTCTTCTTGTGGTCGAGGTCTACCAATTTGACCCCCTCCAGTGCTGTCGCTTCAACCTTGGAATGACCCAAATTGAGAAGTGAAAATTTTCCAATCTAAACGGAAAAAACAGGCCAAGATTTCTTTTGAGCTGTCTTTAATTCTATCCTGTTTCCACCCGTTACTATTTGATAAGCTACCTCCCTGCACACTAGTCTATCAGGGAGGAAGTTTGGGAGCACATGTGGAGGAATCGAACATCCAAAAACTCTGATGTAGGAGAAATTATCCTCTATAAACCAGTCAACAATTGCCCGAAGGCTCCCTATGACCAACTCTGAAATGCGTGGGGGTGGGGGTGCACAGTCGTATAGCATCTGTGTAGTGGTATTACCATGAAATGACAAATCTCATAGAATGAATCTTTGGCGTTTTCTTCCCAAAGTTTAGAATGATATTCATGAATAGGCTCCGGGTAAGTCGGATTCCAACTCCAATTCATCAAAGGGAAAGGAGTTGAGAAGCATATAGCGTCCATGATGTATGTGGACATATAAAAGGTTGTTGTTTAGCCTTTTGATCTCGCAGTCTGGTATTCCATAATCTCTCTCGCTATGTTATCGGATAAAATCTTATCCCAATTGAAGTTGTAACCTTCTGCGACCTCATGCAAAAGAGGTACCCATTCCGCTGGGAAGTGGGTAGGAATTTCCTTACCAAAAATAATACATAGCATCATCGCCACATAAACCATATACTCATTTAAAGACGTTGTGGCATAAACACCATGTGTGTCAGCCCTGAATTTTGCTTTGTTTCTCCACCAGTATTTTATTATGTTAGGATACGTTTGGTCTGACTCAAAACATTCTTTCCTCTGAAACTCACTGACAAAATCTTTATTGTAAATGTATTTGGGACAGTAAGACAGTTTATATATTACTTGTATATGTTCTGGTCTGAAGGAGCTAATGACGACCCCTCGACTTTCCAAAATGCTCCTCGTCTGCACGTCCTCTCGCTCTAAAGCCCAACAGATCATGTCGTTGTAAGTCAGGAGTCACGACCACATAGCCACCTTGTGAAGTTCAGACTCCGCTATATCTTGGAGTTTGTTGTCGGCATCATGGGGGAAGTTCTTAATCTCATAATCGAGAGTTTCAAAAATCTGCCTCTAGGATTTTATGGAATCGTTGGCATGCGGTATTGTATCAGATACAACATCTCCATCTGGACTCGAGACCTCTACAACTTCCTTGTTTTTCTTGGTGGTCTTCTTGGGAACCATGGTGGTTATACTGGACTAGAAACCTGTTTACAGAGAAAATTGTATAAAACTAGACAAATGTGACTCACTACAGAGGTAAAGGTTAAGAATGAACTTCGACACACATGACCTTTATTAATCTCTAAATTTGTGTTGTAGCAAGCGTACTGATACCATCGATGAAAAATAAATTCTTTAATTTGAAAGATATGCTTAGAGATATGAACTCACGTCAAAAATATTTACATTAACTCGTTATTAATACTATTGTATATCGGTGATTTCGAAGCTGAAAACCCAAAAATCACTGCCTTCCTTAATTTTCGAAGAGCAACAAGCAGCTTAGTCATCATTAATCGTGTTTTGAAAATAGATTAATCTTTTAATCTTAGGGTTTGTTTAAAGAAAACATGATTTCACATTTCGGAACTTCGGGGATCTTGGCGAGAAGGGATATGTCACAAGTAAACCTCGGATCACGAAATTACGATGAGATTAGCGAGGCGCAAAATGCAATTTCGCATTTCGGAACTTTGGGGATCTCGCCATCAGGGGATATGTCACAAGTGAACCCCAAATCACGAAATTGCGATGGGATCAGCGAGGCGCTAATCATTCATATTAAAAAACTTTAATTAATCATGATTAGTGGACAATTACTTTTTAATTTTTTACTTTTCGTAAAATTGAGGACCGAGAGTTCGAAGGAGAAGAGTTTGAAAATGCTTTAGCAGAGAGAACACTGAATCGCGAAATACTAAGGGAGAGATAATTTTTTTTAGGGATTTGATTAATTATGAATTAAAGAGTGCTTTGTGGTAAACAATGGAAAAAGTAACGTTCATTTCTTCCCCCTTTTTACTTTATATTTCTTAATATTTTGAAATGGCTTCGAGATTTTGGCATCGGGAAAAAGGGATAGTTGAAGATCACACCTTGATAAGAACTGAATTTTGAAACCTGAAAAGGAATGGGTGATTCTGACTCCTTTCTATTTTGGACTAAGGGCGACTCCATGGCTCAGGAAAATATGAAGCTTCATTTTTAAAGGGTGGAAAAAATTAATTCTCGTGTCAACACTACCCACAGCCTTGGTGATAGTGTAAGTCCCATAGCGAAGTGGGAAGAGCTTCTGATGGGGCCCTGTAAGGTGCTCTTTCTGCAAATGTAAACATACCTTGTCTCCCACCTGAAACTGGTGTGGCACCTGGTGTTGATCATGGTGATGATTATACTTAGCATTGACTTTCTGTAAAATATCATGGACCTGTTGGAGGATGTGTTGAATCCCCTCAATGAATGTGGTGGATTTTTTCGCCTCCGACTGAACATGGGAAGATTTTTCCTGTGTGGTTGCAAGAGGCAGTGCAACATCAATGGGACCCAAGGGTTGGAATCCCAGCCCCACCTGAAATGGGCTATGGCTGGTGGAGCTATGGAGAGCCCTGTTGTAGTTGTTCTAAACATAGGGAAGAATCTCATCCCATGTATGCATATTCTCAGAGTTATACATGTGCAGGATGTGCACAATCATCCAATTGAAGACCTATGTCTGGCCATTGGTTTGAGGGTGGAAATCAGTGAATTTAGTGAGCTTGGTGTCCAATAGTGACTAGAGACTCAACCAAAATGTGTTGAGGAACCTGTTGTCCTAATCTAAGGTGATGTTTTGTGGTATCCCAAAATGGACCCACACCCGTTCGAGCAAGATCTTGGAAGTAGTTGTCGCTGTGATGCTCTACTTGTAGGCTATGATAATGAAAATCTTTGAAAACCGATCAACTACCATAAAAACACAATCATTGTCGTGCTTGGTGGATGGAAAGCCATATATGTAATCCACCGAGATGGATTCCCAAGGAATCTCAGTAGTAGGAATATGGGTGTATAAGCCTTCCTTCTTGATGGTTGGCTTGGAAATGGCATAAGCAGTGAAAGATCTGATATACTTGCTAACATCTTGTCCAAGTTTTGGCCAATAAAAATGTTTTTGTAGAATGGCCACAATTTTCTCCACACCAAAATTTCCTGCCATCCTACTGTAGTGAGCCTCCTAAATTAGCTTTGCACCCTTGCTTGTGGGAAAAAATAGGTGACCCAGATGGCATAACAATCCATCTTGGATGTGAAAATCGTTGGCATTCACTCCTATACCCAAGAGCTGATAGGTGGTGGAAAAGTTAGGGTCACACTGATAAAGTTGGGGCCACTCAGATGCCTCATTCCCATAGGAATAGAGCACTGTGGTGAGTGCAGCAATGGGAGGGAGACTGAGGTAGTCAATGATATGATTTCTAGTCCTTGTTTTATACTTGATGTTGATATGGAATTGTTGTAGGCATGTGGACCACTTTTGATGGTGCTCATTCTAAAAATTCCCCTATGTCTGTATGAACTACAGAGGCTTGTGATCAGTGTGGATGATTGTCTCCTTTCCCATAATGTAATGTTTCCATTGACGACAGGCTTGCACAATGGAATACATTTCTTTGTCATAGGTGGGGTATTTCCAAAAAATATATGAGAGTGTCTCACTATGGTATGCTATTGGATGACCATGCTAAGTGAGAACCGCGCCTACAACATAGTTGGAGGCATCAGTCTTGATCTCGAATGGTTGTTGCAGATCGAGTATGGAGAGTACTAAAGCTGAGAACAAGCGATGCTTCAGATCATCAAATGCTTGTTGTTGTGCCTGCCCCCATGCATAATTTTCCTTGACGCCTCCCTTGGTTACTTGGCCGAGGGCCCATGCAATATGGGATAATCCCAACATGAACCTTCGGTAAAAGTTGGCAAGTCCCAAAAAGAATTGAAGCTCAGTTAGTGTGGTCAGGGCTGGCTAGTCATGATTAACTTGGATCTTAGCTAGATCCACATGTACCCCATGCTCATAAAAAATGTAGCCCAAGTATTGGACCTTGTTCATGCCAAAGGAGCATTTTTCCAAGTTGGAATATAGCTTGTGCTATCACAGAGTGCCCAAAACCTACTGAATATGTTGCATGCACTCCTTCCAAGTTCTTTTGAATATGAGGATGTCATCCAAATATACCACCACAAAAGAGTTGTTGAAGGGTCTCAATACATCATCCATCAATCTCATGAAAGTTGTTGGTGCATTTGTTAAGCCAAAGGGCATGACCAACCATTCGAAGAGACCTTCTTTAGATTTGAAAGTTGTCTTCCATACATCAGTTGGTTCAATGGGAACCTGATGGTAGCTAGACTTTAGGTCAATTTCATTGAAGAAATTTTCCCTCTTGAGTTGGTCAAGAAGGTTATCAGTTTGGGGAATTGGGTACCAGTTCTTGACTCTGATTTTGTTTAATGCTCTGTAATCAATGCAGAGTCTCCAGGTCTTGTCTTTCTTCTGCACCAACACAATTGAGCTTCTGCAAGGGGAGGAGTTAGGTTGAATGTGAATATTTTTAATCTTCTCTTGGATCTAGCACTTGATTTCGTCATTTTCCATCAACGAGCGACGATAGACTGGTCCATTAGGCAATGGTGCATCGAGGGTTAGATCACTTGGATGCTTGACTTGGCAGTGTGTCGGTATCTTGGTGGGTGAGGAGAAGATGTATTTGTACTCTTCCACAATCACATCCACTTGATTCTTCTGCAAAGAGTGGCTTTGTGTAGAGTTCACGGATGTGGCGACGACCTTTTTCTTACTGTGAGCACAGATCACAAAGAAGACGAACTTCCCAGTCTGTGAAATGACCTTAATGCATTTCCTAGCAGAGATTAAAGAAATAGCAGTAGGTGGCACTACCTATGGTATCGTGTACAATTGTCTACCCAAAGTAATAATAACATTGTGGGGTATAGACTCATACACATCATGTTGCTTCCATAAATATGGTTGGCCTAAAAGAACATCACAAACTTCAAGAGGAGAAATATCACACAATACCTCATCTTTGGAGGGATTGATGCTATAGGTGTTGTTGGGAAATAATACCCTACGCACTAGCAAGCTAGGGTTAGACTTGCATGCAGATCATGACCTTAAAGAAATCACTTTTAACCTATCACCCCAAAACTCAAACCCATTTTTCACACACAAGCATGGAAAGGACCTACTAACCTTTTTACTGATGTTTGGTGTAGATCCTCCATTGCACTTTGTCCACTTGCTTGTGTTGCTCCTTCCAAAGACAATCCTGCAATCAAGACAAAACACTACGCATGCATGCTATTTTTCTACTAGAGGGTTAGAGATTAAGCATAAATCGAATAAAACATATAAAACTCATGCATTGGGATGGGAAAAGTATTCTTTATTATTTTCAAGATGAATCAACTTACAATCAACGTTGAGACTGGCCACCGTTCCTTGATCCTGATCCTGGGCTCCTCCTCTTCTTTGTCCTCCAACTGCTTTTCTTTAATTCTCCTTAAGCTTGAGGAAAGGCTAAAGGGTTGGGACAAATGGATTCGGCAATTGGGAAGAGTTTCTTTTCTATGATTTTCCTCCTCCAAATAGTACCTCTACCCCTTCTTTTATAGGCTAGAAGGAGCTACGGTTTTGGACGAACTCCTATTTTTATGCTTTGTTAGGTAAACGCGGGCTGTAGTAGGCCTTCCAGCATTCCAACGCATACAGTAGTAGGCCTGCCAGCGTTCCAACGCATGCAGTAGTGGGTTAGGGCACGTGTCACTTGATTTAAAAGGATTTTCAAGATTTTATTCATCATGGCTTTGGCAAGGAAGAGATATGAGTTGGCCTGATGCTAGGTAAGCATGTGTGGTGCAATTTAGGGTTATAATAGATGCCCCCTAATGTGTGAGGTCAGAAGAGCATTTGATGGTCGAAATAAATTACCAATTCTTTACCAATCTGTACTGATATGCTGAATGAGTGAGCCCAGGAATCAGGAATTAGGAGGTGTTGTCTGCAAAAATATCAAATGTCTCACCGAGGCGGGCATACCCATGCTCAGGATAAAATAGAACCATGGCTACCAATCAAATACACTGTAGATCCATGTCAAACAACTATGAAGAGTAGCCGCGAATAATACACAGCAGAGCTACATCTCGAAATCAGAAAGATATACATATAAAGTATCCATCTCCCAGAAGTTGATTCGACCTGATGGTTGTACTTCAGAGCTCGAGAAACAACTTCAAAATCTTCTAAAACTCAGGTAGGAGTGTAATATGAGTGTATGACTGCACCACCCAGAGGTCTTTGACGGCTCGTCAATTATGGACATGATAATCTTGATGATCGAACTGAAGGCTTCAGTGACTTCGAACAAAGACTCGATTGGACGTTCTGGATGGCCGGGTATGCGGACGAGAGACATATTGCAGAGGGGCCGACTCAATCTTAGTGAAAAACTTCCCTTGGATAATAGCACGACAAGTGATAAGACTCAGGCAACATATCTGTTAATTATAAGTCTACGAAGCAGGAGGCAACGCAAACTCTCCATATGTTTGGAAGAGTAACCAAATGGTGAAGGGCACAACTCTATATAACAAGCAAAGCTTCTTAAGGTCGTATTACATCCCATAGTCTGATGAATCAAACGGATAGATGTGCTTTATCTAAGGGCAACGCATGATGCTGCCAATAAAGAAAATACTTTTCCCATCCTCTTTTTGGGGTATATTTGATTTTTTTGTTCTTTTTGATGATTTTGAAAAAGAATAAAGGAATATTACGTTACAATGGAGGAATGAGTACAACAAACATACAAGCTCAAGGCACAAGGACAATACTGATGTTCTATGGAAATGATACTCGGGAAAAATCCTCCAGTGGCCAAAGGTGTTAAGACGCAAAGGAAAACTGTTACTAGGTTGATGGGTAAAGGATGCAAATGCGGTTGATAGAACACATAATGGTAACGTCCTTCGATGTAAGTTTAACGAGCCCAGAGAAGGTAAGCTCAGTGGTTTTTCATATTTAGAGAGTCTGAAAAAGCATAAAAGGAAACTCCATTGGGGTACCTTTTTCATCAATAGTCTAGTCGGTTCGAAAAAGGGATAAACTAGCACCGATTAGACGTCAATTCAAAACCATTTTAACGAGTGTGAAAATGACAAGATCACTCGGCTATTTTTTCACTTTTAAGGAGTCTGAAAAAAGCTTAACTATGGACTCCGTCAGGAATGTTCTTCTGGACCATTTTAACGAGTGTGAAAGAATAAGGTCACTCGACGATATTTTCAATTTTAGGGAGTCTGAAAAGAGCTTAACTATGGACTCCAGGGGGGTTTCTTTTTCGTAAATTTAGTCCCTCGGGCCCGAAAAAGGAATAAAATTATACCTGAGGATACTCTTCTAAAGAATGGACATTCAATAGAGTATTCCTTTGTTTGTACAGTTGACCATCCAGACCGAAAAATGGGTAAACTACCGCCGGACAGACGTGACTTCAAATTTCAGTTTAACGAGTGTGAAAGGTCACAAGATCGCTCGGCAATCTTTTCATGTTTAGAGGGTCTGAAAAGGGCTTAAAAGGAGACCCGTTATGTTTTGGGAGTCCGGAGGGTAAGACAAAGAGTGAAAAAAGACCCATGCGAACGAGGCTCAAACTCATATTCAGGAAAGACTATACGGACTCCCGAGCCTACAGTGTTGTTTGAAAGCGGCATGGACACCATAATGCAACCAGGACCTACCTAAGGCATCCACGTTTTGGTAAGCTCTACCACCAAATCGTGACACTTCTATAGCAGATATGATGGTTTTGTGTCACAACTAGATGGGATCGATCCTATGTCATGAGAACAAAAGGCAATGAGAGACAACAGTTGGGATGAAATCCTACCCTATATGCTCAAGTTGATTTTTTGAAAAAAAAAAATTATGGACCGTCAACATATTTTTTCATTATTTTGCGAAAATCTATAAAAATTGTCCCAATACCTGATCAAATCCCTCCCATATAACTCCTGGATCACTCTAAATGGTTTTTGGTATAAAGAAACTGATAAAGGGGCCCAAAAAAGTGACAAAAAGAGGCCAAAAAGTCTATAAATAGAAGCTGGCAGCTCATTATCACCATTGCTGATTTGGAAATTGAATCTGGAGCCAAAAGACCCCCTTTGCCAAAGATCATGATTCTGGGAGCTACAGTGGACGAAACAGACTTCTGCTTGGAGCAAGTAAGTACAAACCCCCTTGTCTTGTTATTCAATACTTCATTTATTGCATTTAATTGATTTTGGGGGTGGGCGTTGACCTCAAAGAGGTCGGCCCTAGGCAAACATGGGATGTCTAGGGATAGCCCGTGGGTACCCGCGGGCAGGGAAAATCCTACCCGCAGGTACCTGCGACTGTCGCCTCTACAGGCCGCGGGTACCCCCCATGTGGTGAAAAAATTGATTCAAACAAGTACTGATCCCCCCTTTTTGTTTTGTTGTGTTGGTAGGATGTATGTTCAGTGGAGGGAAAGGGAGCACGAGGCCGCCAATGAGTTAGTGGCTGCAGATCCGATTGTTATGGCCGTGCTGACGCAGTGCGGTTTGGTAAAATTCTTTTTGTGTCTGTTTATGCATGCGCAACCAAGGCTACTGAATGCCTTGGTTGATTATTGGTAGCCTGATGCAGAGGCTTTCATGCTAGAGGGGCAATCCTTGGTGCCCACCACCGAGGATATTTACTTTTTGACTGGCCTCTCGAGGAGAGGGGAACCAGTCAACTTTCAGACTTTTCCTGCGGGGCCGAGCAAAGTCTCGGAGTTGATAGAGGAGTATTGCGAGGCTGGGACCGATCAGAGAACTTCCTCGGTACCCATTAGTAGGATTACCAGCCTCACCCTTCAGACTATTTTATCACTCATTGGGTGGATTACCGGCTCCGCAGCCGTGCATCAGGCTTCGCGCGCACAAATGAACTGTGCAATCCAGTGCATGAATGCACAAATTTTTGATTGGAGTACCACACTACTAGAGAGCATGAAGAGTCAGTTGACAACTTGCAGACAACAGACACACAGGAACTTCGGGTTTGGGACCATCCTGTGTTCGTTTTTCTTCGAGAGAGTTCCATGTTTTAGTCCTCAGCTGACAGTACGAGGACATCTGGCTACTTTCCCTCCAATATGCAGATGGGCAGCGTTGCTACTGCGACAGGGTAGTGGAAGGACCATAGAGGCCTTCAACGACGACTTTTTTGCTTGGCTGTCAAGACAGATCCCAGCTATTGAGGACTACCCATATGTGGGGATTGACTTCTCCAGAGATCCAGCGATACCAGTGCCTCTTGGTGAGGAGCAAGGGGAGATGGGTAAGTCTCCACCTATATAGTTTTTTTTTTTGTTTTGCATATGTAATTTTTATGTCTTTTTGATATATATATCATGTTTTTGTATACCAGAGTTTTTGATGGGTGAACGTTCATTGCATGCAGATGTGGGACTCGTGTGACTTGCCAACTATGCACGGAATAGGCGTCACCCACGGCCAGAAGCTGTAGCTGCCGCCGCTGGAGGAGCAGCAGTAGCCGGGAACCTCCCAGCAGGAGAGGCCGAGAGAGTCCCAAGGCAGATTGAGCAGAACTTTACTGCGCTCACTCGCACAGTTCCCATGGCAGAGATAGAGGACCTGTCGCCCTCCTTGCAGACTCATATTGTGGGGGTACCTCGGACATGGGTCCGATTGTTTAGGCATTTGGGCCAAGTTGTATATGATTATAACAGGACCCATAGGCCCTGAAAATACTTTAGAATTTTATGTGCCATGAGCACTGATATGTATATATTTTTTGAGGGAATAAGCCCAGTGACTCATTATTGCTCCCACTTTCTGAGGCGCTTGCGCCCATCTATGTACTCTGAGGATTTTATGATGTTTATATATGATTTTTACTTCTTTTTTGTGTCTTATGGATTATGTGTACAAAAATGAATTTACATGTTTATGTTCATGATCTTTTTATATGTGAGTGAGATGCCAATCTAATATGTGATTAGATAGAGTATCTGTGATTTGATTTAGACTCCTAGGAACATGAAAATATGTAATATAATCAAAGTTGTGTTCCAAGAGACGTACCCTAAGGAATCATTGGTGTAAAGTTGGATCGTGCACCTGGTATATTCTGTTTAGCTGTGACCCAACCAGTTGAGAGTCTAGATAGACCCGGAGACGAGAGATACCCAATGACAATGCGTCACGGAGCAACTCAATAACTGCACTATACTCAGCAATATTATTTGTGGTGTCACCTAAGCATATACCTCCGGAAGATAACTGTTGGTCACTATAATTGCTTAATTAATTTCAAGCAACCAAGTGAAACATAAATTATCAACCCAGGGAAGTCTTTTGTTTCAAAGATAGTTGCGCACTGTATATGCTCAATTCCAAAAGCACTTAGTGTTGTAGTAAAGAAATCATTCTATCTAAACTTGCTGAAGATATTAGTAGGTCCAAACATAAATACAGTGTTACGAATATGTGCAGGTAAACCTCCTATATACTTCATAAGAGTTTCGTGGGTATGTAAAGGAATATATAACATCAATTCCATCTTACGAAAGTCATATTTGTATTCTTGCACTGTTTGTCCTTTTCTTAGTTTAATACCTTGCCATTCAATTAAAAACTTATTTTTATAACCCAAAGGATAAAATTTATTTCTAAGTGTAGAAACAAAACTTTTCCATGATGGAAATACATTACCCACTTTTTGCGTGCCATTTTGCAACTTGCTTTTCCACCAGATGAGTGATGTGCTTGCAAGTCGAAGTGATGCCAACTTGATTCGAGTTGTCTCATCCTTGAGTTTTTGCACACTACAATAAACCTCCATCTGTCTGACCCAGATATCAATCCTCTTTGCATTGACTTCACCATCATAGATGGTTAATTCAAACTTTACATCAAGCTTAAGTAAAGGAATATCATTTTTATGTTTATGGGAATGTTTTCTTGCAGTGAATTTAGAAATTGAATTTGAAGAAGAAGAAGTTGATGGAGAGGAAGGAGGTGAAGGATGAGTTTGAGGAGGATCCTCTCCTTCTTCACTTTTTACCTTTGCAGTTTCACCTAGAACTGGTCTCTTCCATTCCAATTAATCCTCATATAAAACCTTCATCATCTACGACATGGCGAAGAAAGTCTTTCGAAGCTCTTTATCATCATGATAAAGTCCCACTTTCGATGCCATCTTCTCACTTTGAGAAGTTATCTTTCTCGATATAATATCAGGATTTTCTTCAACAAGATCACCTTCACCATGATTCATATTTTCCGTGGTAATCATGCAAACTCAAAAAACAACTGTCAACTAGCTTTGATACCACTTGATCTGAAAAGAATCTTTTAACGACAATGGTTGAGTTTTAAAACATGTGTTCATTATCCATTTATGAATTGAATGAAAGAGGAAGAATTAATAATGAAACATGGAAGCCATAAATAAATATATAGATCTAGAAATAAACATGAAGAAACAACAAACCATAAACATCAAAGTTGATAATGGAGTTCGACAATCTCTCTTACGTCTCCGGGCCTTTGTCTTAGTGGGTGAGACTTTCTTATTTCTGTTCAAATATTCAAAAGTACATCATAAAAGTGCCAAAAGGGTTACAAAATGATCTGGCCGTGTTCTTCTAGATCTCAATAACCCATCAAAACTGATGGCACTGAAAACGGATGAACGAATCTCCCAAAAATGGCCCACAAAGTTGCTCTCCTCAATGGCTTCCTTGCATAAAAATTTATGTCTCTTCAATTATACATAATTTTCATGTTCTGAACCCCCTCCAGGCTACCAAGAACCTCTGGTTTATATAGGCTTGAAGTTGGAAACAAATTCCCAACTTCCCCCCAATATTGGCCAAAATCTCTCAAAACTGCTGAACAAATCCATAAAAATATTGTAATAAGGTCTGTTAGCACTAGGAATCACCTTCAGATTGCTTGGAAGGCAAGCCCAATACCCATCAGGTTATATGTGAATGTAATAGAGTTTTGAGGGGTCAAATGGATAAGACTCACGATGATAATGTTCCAACTTAGAAATGAGGGCTAGCATGAACAAGCAATCAAGGTCTTGGCTAACTTCAATCAGTAATTGGGAGCAAGTATGAAAAGAGGGAAGACTTCACTAGGAGGAATGTAGGGGTTGCTGTAAACATTAGGTTTGCAAACAGCCAAAGGAAGAAAGATTATTAACACAAGATCTTCTTGAGTTCAGAACTTAAGGACATTAAAGAAACATCATGATAATATAATAATCAAACATACACCATAATATTACCACAACCGTTCATGTGAATCATTCAAAGCACGGGCACTTTGGCATCGGAAGAAAATAAGCTGGAAAGAGAAGTTGATTTCTATTAACCAAGATATCTTCAGTCAAGTACATAACCAATTCACAGTAACTTCATCAAAATATTACAGTATGAGGGAGCCTTTCTCAACCATTCCAACCTACTAAAGCATTTCATCTATCTATTTATAAAAAAAAGGGAGGCAACAACTAGAGGTACGAGCTGGAATCCTTCCCATGAAAATCTTTAAGAATTTATTTCATCCATCAACTTGACTAACAACCTATGCTATAAAATAGGAAAGTGTTGGTGACTAATCCAACCAATCTTCAAACTAACTTGGTCCCCCTTTGCTATGAAACTTCTTGTTTTCCATGTGTCCTTCAGGAGAATGTGGCTATCATCATGCTACCAGCTGTTATTTATGCAGTTCTCTCAATCATCAGCTATCCAAAAAGTTGTTATCTTGACCCTCCTGGATTCCTGGTGTCTGTTGGTAGCCTCTTTGGGTAGCACTCTGAGTAGCGCACTTTGTAGTCCCTTCACCAAATTTTGTAAGATTCTGTAACGCACTTCAAAACTAGACAAATAGAAAATGTAGTGCCAAACATTCCTATCCCCTATGAAAACTTCAATCTCTGCGATATTTTAGGTAGCAAATTTCGGTAGCGCCACTCTGGTGCATCTCTGTGCAAATTCTGTCTCTGCCAGAAATTCGGTAGCGAATTTAGGTAGTTCCCACTATGTGTCTCTGTGCAAATTTTAGGTAGAGCCATCAAAAAATTAAGCACCTCCACTTGGACATGTGCAAAGCGAGTAGCAACCTTGAGTAATATCAGCATCATTATCTTTATGTGATTTGGCAGCACTATAGGTAGCACACCAGTGGAACACCAAAAATAGACTATTCTATAGTGCCATAACACTACAGAATGTCTACACTCTTATTGTTGGAGTTAATTATTCACAAAAAGACCAAAACTCTGAAAAATAAGCACTTAGAAGCCTGTATAGGTGGCAGAGGTAATGTTTCAACAATAGTTTATCCTCACAAAAAGAAACCATCTTCAAAAATGGGCCTCGCCTTTCACCAGCTACTTCGTTACCCTGACACTTAACCTGATACTCTTTCTTGTAGAAGGAGGATCCTCCTTTGGCACAAAAGGCTTCTTCCTTTTAGCAGTGACATGCTTCTTTAGTGGAGCTATGATCTTCTTTGCTACTGGTGTCTCCTTTTCAATAGAAGCTTCAACCAATACCTGCAAGCTTCTTTGAGCCACTTCATCTTGAAAATGCTACAACTCTAATTTGAGCTTCCTGTTATGAGACTGAAATCCTTTGTTCTGCCTATAATGGTTTTTGAGCTGCCCATGGAGAGGTTGGGCCTTTACTACTGCAAACCTTGCCAGGTTAAGGGTGTGACTGTAGCCATCCATGAGTTCTTTCATCTTAACNNTGTCAGACATGGCTTCTGTTTTCAACTGAGCCACCTCCTTCCTAGCATCCCTAAGTTGTTTGATTAATCTTTTGAATGTCTAGTTGTCAGGTGGAGTAGTGACATGAACAGTCTCAACATGATTCTTGATGGTAACCTCTTCCTGTTGCATAGGAATTTACTTGTCTATCTCATCAGGCTTCTTGATGCCTCTATCTTTGTCTTTCTTCTTTTGCACAGGGGTTTCTTCTTTCCTCTCCACAGGATTTTCAATGCCTTTACCCTTCTTATTTTGTAGGATAGAGGCTTTTGGTAGGGACTATTCTTCAAAATCCTCTTTAGGAACTGATGATCTTTTGAAAGGTTTCCTGACCTTGGTATTGGTTGCTGAGAAGAGGAGAAGTGTATATTCTTCCCTTTCTTTGCTGCAGTTTTAGTGGTAGAAGGAACTTCTTCTAACTCTGGTGGAGGAGGAGCTAAAAAGTCTCTCTGTGGGGAATGAAAAGATTCCTCCTCAGTTCCTGTGACCTCCTTGATGACCTCTAAAACTTGAAGACAAACTATTCCCTTTCTCTTCTTGATGGTACCTTCTTTAGCAGCACTGGTGGATGATAAAGGGCTTGCATTCTATGATTGAGGAGTGGCTGTTATATCCAACTTGAAGTAGGAAGCAACAAAAAAATGTTCCCATGAGATATCTTTATTACCCAATTCTTTAGAAACTAGCATTCTAATCAATCCAAAGTGGAAGATGCTAGTATCCACATCCTTAGACTTGGATTGAATCCTGTATGAAATCTTACCTATGCTCCTTAGAAAATAGTAGGGAATATTCATTTCAATTTTACCAGTAAAATGCAACAGAAGCCTTATATGGTATATTCATTTCAATTTTACCAGTAAAATGCAACAGAAGCCTTATATGGTATTGGTATAATGTGTTAAATATCCCTTCACATGTAAAGTATCTTTGAATGATCCTCAATATCATGTCAAATTGCTCAATCAACTGATTCCTTGGCACACCTTTAGAAAAATCATTGGCTTGATGTTCAGGCTTAAGGAAATATTTGGCATAGGTTGCATTCAAAGCCATGGCTTTAAACCATTACTCACCTGTGATAGGGATTCTTGTTGTAGCTGAAATAGAGGCCTCATTCACCTCAAATTCTAAATCCCCTACCTTGGTCTTCTGGCCATCAAAATGTAAGGCAAACTTCCTTGTCACCTCAGAATGACCTCTTTGCATATTCTGGCATAAAGAGAGGCATCCCACTCTTTGAAAAACTTATGTTTCCATGGGCTCTATCTCAAAAAGATGCATATCCACAGGTTCATTTCTAACTACCTTGCCCCCTTTGTGTGACTTCTTCATATGAGGAGTCTCCATATCTTAGGATG
Source organism: Picea abies (assembly GCA_900067695.1). Lineage (NCBI taxonomy): Eukaryota > Viridiplantae > Streptophyta > Pinopsida > Pinales > Pinaceae > Picea > Picea abies. Next base: position 21,919 of record CBVK0102504121.1, read on the forward strand.
AGAGATTATTATGGATATGGGGTGGTAATGACCAAGAGGACCTAAAGTCAAGCTTCAAATGGACAAAGCTTCACTTTTACAAGAACTTCCCCTTAAACCAGACTGATTGTTAGTAAGCTAAAACTTGGCTGTGGAAATCCCTCCCTTACAGACTGATTGTTAGTAAGCTAAAACTTGGCTGTGGAAATCCCTCCCTTATATTTGTGTAGGTATTGAACACTTAGACAATGAGAGGGTACTCTATAATTGGCCTTTTGAAATTGGGTAGAAAACGATCGACTCAAATGTCAAAGGAAGCAAAGGAGACACAGTGTGGTTAAGCAACGCCTTTAGGTAGCACACTGTGTATGCAGAGGATAGAATTGTTTAGATGTTGTGAGCTCAGTAGCTATGGTGGGCGGATATATCAGACTTTCACATACAAGTAGTGAAGTTTATAGGTTTGAAATGAGAGGAGACAAGGATAGAATGGTGTGAGGAAAGGTCTCCTTCAACTATGCAAGCCCAATAATCCAAAAATCTGAGCACTAACTCTCTTTGAAAATTTATGTGCAAAGGAGGAAACATGGGATACCTGTGGAATAAACATTTGTTTGAAGCATCAACGAGATTTCAGAATGAATTCATGAACATCTCAGCCTTCGAATCTACCTCAGCATCGGATCTGGCAGCACTGCTGTTGATTGGTCAGAACTAGGAGTTTGCACATCACAACAATCTTGAGTTTTTCAAAATCACAAACCGTTATAAAAGCTCATAAATACGATATATTGAAGGCATCTTTTTAACCAACTCTTGGCGCTGAAAACAAGGAAAATGACATCATCGTTGTAGTCATAACTCAAGGTAGAAAATGATGAACGGGAAAGGTGCTATGGAAACTCCTGATGAGTGGGCAGTGCTCCATTTCAAAAAATGATTGGACAGGTAAGCAAAGGAAAACAAGGCATGGCTACGAGGGCATGAATAACAAAATGGTCCTAAGTCCAAAAATCAAATGAGGATCAAAACATAAGTCATGAATCAACACTTATTTATCAAGGGGGTCCTAACAAACACAATTTTAAAAGGGGTGAAATTAAAAAAATTAAAATCTAAGGCTTAGGAACAGATGGAAACAAACTAAAAAACCCAAGGCAACTTAGTGTGATAACAAGGTCAAAAACCTAAAATTGGGAAAAATGCAGGGCGCAACCCCCTTTCTCTGTGCTCCTGAGAATATGGGGAGCTGCCATCTAGCCCTGATCTAAGACCTGGCGCATTGGCCCCCTTATCATTCAGCTCTTGGTCATGTGTCTTGGCCATGTGGCCTCACCCTAATCCTCCGCGCACCCCCCAATCCAGTGTAGCCCCTTGTTCTTCATCCCCTAGTCCCGGGCTAGCTTCCTGACGACCAGGGACTATCCAAACCATGTGCCACTCGTCAATTTAAAAGGGAAAAGTGCCACGTTATTTAACACGTACCACCACAGCCCGAACGGTCCGCCCCTTTCCATGAAAATGTTGGCTTGTCCGTGAGGTCAGGGGTTCAAATCCCCCTGGCCCATAAAAAATTTTACTCAATCGTCATTGGTCATCTATAGAGTTCCACATGGAACCACTTGATTGGGCCATGTTGTGACCCATGATTGGACCACGTCATCTACTATACATCCAGTCAACCTGCTACCTATATGACATGTCATCCACCCTACAGCTAGTCACTCTGTCACATATCAGTCCGTACTCCCAGTCACCCTGCCACATGTCAGTCTGTACTCCCCATCGCATGCCCAACTTTCTTCTGTACGACCACGTGTCCATCTGTCATTGGGCCAAGTCATTATATAGACTGCCACGTGTCATCCGTATAGTGCCAACTCAACTCGAAAGTGACGAAAATGAGTGACACATGTTGCCTCTTGGTGATGCCACATTAGCATGATGATGTCATCCTGATGCATGCTGACTTCACCTATCTTACATTCTGATGTCAACATTGACTTTGACCAGGTTGATGTTTTACCTGTTTCGCAAGATGAACAAAACGCGATATATTTCGCATACAGTGTCCGTTTGAGCCCGTTCAAGTTGCATTGGGTTCGTAATGACGAGGCCTACACATACATCCATTTGAAGTGATTCTAAGCACCTTTATTTTTAGGCCTTCGTGGACCCATTTTGGCTCTTGGACCCATTCTGGATCATGACAACACAACATCGAGACGCATCATCATAGATAAAAAAAACCAGTGGGGACAGTGACAGCCTGGAAAATTGAGGAAAAAATCTATCGAAGGATTTGGAATTAATTCATATTTAAAGAAAGTATTGAATGAATAGTACTAAGGTATTAAACAATTAATACAAGAGGGAAGGTAAAGGGACAACTGGTGAAGGGGAACAAAATCCGCGGAGAGTTAAAAAATATGGGTTATTGTTAGTTGGAGTTGCATGCAAATAAGAGAAATTCAAGAGCCATGTTGCAGAACCTGAGAAAAACCATAGAGTCGAAGCAGTTGTCTCCAGTAACTGGATTAAAGAGATGGCACCACCAAAGGTCGTATCCTTCATACCAAAGAAATCCAAAACGAGAACAGAAACAACAACACCATAGTTTGAGGAGACTCCAAAAGAATCATCATCTGAGCTAAGGTTTACTATGGATTACATTATTCCAAGGAAGGATGATGTAGAACCAATGATGTTGAATAAGGATTCCAAGTATTCATTGGTGACACTTGACATCCTGAATGGGGTCATCATTGATGAGGATATGTTAGGCAAGGTGACACAACTCATATATATATATATAGACCATGATATCATAGACACAAGGAAGTTCCCTGAACTTGCACCGGGCGAATACTTGGAACTAAGAATAGATCCAGTGATGAACCAAGCTATACTTGTGCCAAAGGTATGGACTAGAGGGTTGGAACGAGATGGCATACTAAATTTGTTTGAAATTCCACATTTTGGTAGAAGAGAAGAGGTGAATGTATGTGTCAATATGTTGCTAACCTATGTGCATGGCGGTTACTTATGGCTAGACAAGACAATTTCTATAGACACTGATCTCATTGCCCAAATCACAACCTTACTAACACAGGGGGGAGATCCAACCTTGTTTTTTTCAAACAAGAAGAATGATAGGGCTCTGTCAGAGTCAATGACGAAAAAATTTCACACAATCATATGGGTGCATCTGTCAGAGTCAATGACGAAAAAATTTCACACAATCATATGGGTGCACGGGTTGGATGTACCGAGTATCTGTGACCCAACAATAAGATTTGTAACACAAGCATTAGCCTACAAGTTGCTTAGAAAATGCAGGAAAGATGAAGTTCCCACAGGTGTGATAGTTGCAGTTGAGAAGTGTGTTGAAGGGGTATCGATGAGATGGGCACCATTTTTACTTAACCAATTCCTCATCAATTGTGTGAAAACACAAGACATAGGAATGAAATTTTATTATTCCTGGTTGTTGATTTTGATTGTGTTCACAATGTGTAATGAACTAGAAGATTCACAGTTTCTAGGCCTAAGAGGTAATTTATGCTTGACCTCTAAGTACCATAACTTCTAGTATACAACAAACCATATAAGACAGATAGACACCAACATTGAGTTATTTCTGTACAATGAAAGGATTAGGAATAGACACCAACATTGAGTTATTTCTGTACAATGAAAGGATTAGGAGGTGTATCTAGAATACACCATGCATTTTGCCACAAATTTTAGAAGCATACACACCGATTGTGTGATTATGGGCATACTGACATCGCATATATATATAAACAAATAAAGACCCAAAAGAGGAATGGGTCTAGAAAAAGAACAAAATCACAGAGGAAGACATCCAACTGATTATGCAGGATGGGGAACCAGACTGGAAGGCTCTTGCAAATGAAACAGAGATGGAACACCCTAAAAATGAAGAATAATACCAAGTAAATGGTCAAGGAAATGGAAAAGGAAATGGCACAGGGGACATGTAGGAGACAGTACCAGAAGCAGGGGAAAAGAGGAAAGATAGGTGTAAGGGGAAAACAACATCTGTGTGGAAGAAGATGAAATCCCATAAAGAACCAACTATCTACACTTTGATGTGTGGAAGAAGATGAAATCCCATAAAGAACCAACTATCTACACTTTGATGGACGATGATATCGACATGATCGGCTACCAAGTGAGGGATTTCATAGAAGAGGTAGCTTAGCTAATCTCACATAAATAATAAGAACTACTCTAGAAGGTGCATGAACATGCAACAACATTGCAACAACTATTGGAGGCAGTAAGGATAACACCAGAGCATAGATTCGGTGAAGGACCAACAACAATCATGACTAGGGAAGAAGGGGCCACCACTTCTTTGATCTAGGTGGATATCAGTGGCCACCCACCTCTTCCAAATGGATCACATTCATATTTCATCTTGGAAGTTTTACTTTTCATCTTAACATTTTTTTTTTCTATCTTTTGAGGTCCTAAACTTCTGGGGTCTTTTTGAGGTCCTAAATCATGTTTTTTAGGCCTTCCATAGTCGCATTGTTAATAACGACAAAGTGTCATGGAGTAATGTGTATTCCTTAGATAGACCTTTCCAATGGGATATCGTGCGCCTAAAACGAATATCGTATGGAAAAGTTACGACCTCGGGAAGTTGATGTACCAACTTACCCCAACGGGGCCCACATGACTTTTGGTGCTTCATCTCCTAGAGTTAGGCTTTTGGATGTCTATGGTTTTGGCATTCATGTTTATCATAAAAA
>CBVK0102504146.1:0-10765 GCA_900067695.1 Picea abies
CCCACCACCAGGTGTTGGTGATGAAAGCCATGATACATGATGGTATTTAGGTGTTATCACATATGATAAGGCATGTAGTGGAATATTTAGCATTCCCCACCATTTTTCCATCTCTACACGAATATGATTATAGAGGTTGACATCTCTAGGCTAAACAATGTCTTTAATCTACCCTAGCATGCTATCCATTTGCTCATACACCTCCCAAATGATTGGTCGATTTGAATTTGCAAACTTGATCATGTGATAAATTGGCTCGGTGAATTGCAAAACATACCAAACCTCGGAAGCTTCCTAGGAAGCATCTTAGGAAGCGACTTCCTAGGAAGTGTACGAAGGCGTATGAAAGAGCTAAGGAAGCGTTCTTGGAAGCGCTCTTCGAAGCGTGGAGCTTCCAAAAGACCAGGAAGTGTCCAAATTTTCTCTGAAGCGTGCTTCCAGGGAAACTTCCTGGACGCATCCGCTCAGAGCACGCTTCAAGGCTTCGAAGCAGGGGGAGGGTAAGCTTCCTACAACACTGCCTGCTTCAAGGCTTCGAAGCAGGGGGAGGGTAAGCTTCCTACAACACTGCCTCCTAGTATGCTTTGGACCTTGCAAATTTGGCCAGAAACCAAACTTCTTAGAATGAGATGAAATTTGACCTCTATGCTATATGCTACAGCGGGTCTCCATTAATAGTGTCAAATCTTGAAAAAGCACATTGCTAAAAATACCCCAAAATCAATAGTATCTGATTTCCATGAAACTCCACCCTCATGTTGTACTTGATACTAGGTCTCTAAAAATGTGATCATCTCTGAAAATTGAAACTTTCTATTTTTAGGCCTAGGGTTTGACTAGATTTGACCAACTTTGATTGAGGCCTAAAACATGCTGGAACTTCACCAAAATGAAGCTCCATGCTCATCTCTCCAATGGGTATCCAAATCTACTTTTAGATTTCAAGCACGGTGAAATTTCTAAAAATAGGAACTTTTTGAGATTGTGAATCTTGAAAATCTGAAACTGCCCATTTGAAGAATTCAATAACAAGTCACCAAAACTATTATTTGTTGTTGGGAAAGCTCAAGTTTTTGAAAATAGAAACTTCTAAAAGTAGCAAAATCAAGGATTTGAAAGTGCCCATTTCACTTCCTCCCATCCCCCATGCATCCTCCAAAATTTGCGTGTAAATCCAATGCACGAGGGAAACTACTAAAAATAGAATCCTAGAAGCCCCTCAACCTATAAAGGTTTCCCTCCCTAACTCCAAGAACTATCATTGATCTAAAGCTAGATCGTTTGGGCACAAACAACACACGTCCATCTTGAAATAATACATGATAGCCCTTCCTCTCAATCTCCGAGATTGAGAGGACACTTCTCCTGAGTTCTGGCACCCATAACACATTCGACACCCTCAACACCTCTCTTGACTCTAATCAGAACAATACTGTACCAGATCCTCATACTGCATGCTTGGCTTCCGTGCCAAGCTCCACACACAAGTATGAGCCAGTCTCTGTGGAAGTGTCAAATAACTCTCTAGCACCTGTCATATGGCAAGATACTATGCTATCCACCAACCATGTCCCCCTATTGGAAACTATACCTGAAAGGGAGGATGCCAACAAGATCTCCCTCTGGAACCTGTCTGCAACCTCATCAACCTTTGTTGCTGATGTTTGTTGCCTTCTTCCCCTTCCCCTCTGGTGTGGACACTGTGAAGCATAGTGACCAGAGTCATGAAACTCAAAACTCTAATCTTACTAAGGTCCTTCTTCTATCTCGGCTCTGGAGATGCTTCTGTCTCGGGAGAAGCCCTTCTCCCTGCCGAACATCTTTTGCCCCTCCTCATGCAGGCTGTAAGGGCCTAGTTCTCATCACTTCTACTCTTTACCACACCATCCATATCATCCCTAGATACTAATCGGGTCTCCTCTTGGATACAAGTTGTCCATAATCTATCAAAGTATGGAAACTTCTCTTGTGCATAGATCCCCTACACAAATGGTTCCCAAGACCTGGAAAGACCTCTCAACGCCACATTCACCAACTCAACATCCTCCACCTTATCATTGATGGCCACTAACCGGTCTCAGATCTGTCTAATCTCCGTGTGATAGTTCCCAACCGTGTCCTCACTGGACATCTTGACAACCTAAAGTTGGTTCTTCAAATGCAACTTCCTGCCAGTATTCCCATTCTGGTATAGACCTACCAGAGCATTATACATGTCCTTGGCAAATATTTTTTCAGTAATGCAAGGAATCAAATGATCCTTCACGGACTCTAGTAATACCTGCTTGGCCTTCACTTCCTTCTTCTTGTGAGCTGCCAATTCCTGCAGATTGATAGGAGCTACAATCACACTCTCAACATACTCCTTGAGGTCATTCTCTTCCAATGGAAGGAGAACCCTTGCCTTCCAAGCACGGAAGTTGGTTGCCCCTTCTAACCTATCCTCAAGCTTCAATTTGTTCACCATGGTGACCTGCTAGAAACAAGAACAAGAACAAGAACAACACTCCTCCAGTGTTGTATCCAACAAATGTGTCTCAAGATGATCCCCTTCTCTTCATATCCCAAGCTTTGATACCATGTCGATTTTCACATATGTGACTAATTTTCAGATCTGAAAATTGATTCCTAGTGAGCTAACAGTAAAACCCTAGCTGTTATCACTGAACAATTTTACACTGAAAATGATGGACTAAAATTATATGCAGTGGAAACAATAAGATCAGAGATGAATCATCAACACATATGAGACACAAAATTTCTGTTTTGTAAACCTTGTCAAATTCATAAAATATATGAGACACAAAATTTCTGTTTTGTAAACCTTGTCAAATTCATAAAATACAAGGGCAAAACCAACCCTCCCAACCAATACAATTTCACCAATTTTGAGGACAACTTTGTCCTCCTCAAAACAAAAAAATCAGCTAAAAACAAACTCAGCAAAATACTCAGAAAATATGCTTGCACACAATTTGCTCAATTGTCGCCTGTACCCTTGCTGATGTTAGTTGTACGCCTGTTGATGTCAACAGTACAGACCTGATGTACCTGCCTGAAATTCCCATGTGTGGCTTGCATAAACCCTCACATGTGCGAGTTGTCCTTTCTCTGTTGTATGGAAATCACACATGTAGCCTATACTGACTATTTCGTACCACACGTGTGGCCTGTCCATACTGTTTTCCCATTTCATACCACACGTGTGGTCTGTCCGTACTGTTTTCCGCACACGTGCAAGTTGTCTAATTTGCTCACACATGCGGTCTTTCTCTCTCTCTCCTTGTACGAATGCTTCTCCTCCTTAGCTCACACATGTGGCCTCTCTTGGCTAGGAAAATCAAAAGCCTTCCTTGGTTGAAACAGAAACATAAAATACCAAGAACCCTAGGCCAAATTGCCTCACAATTGCAGAATTTCCCAAAATACCAAGAACCCTAGGCCAAATTGCCTCACAATTGCAGAATTTCCCTTGCTGAAATTTCCAAGCTCTTAGCACAAGTGTACATCTCTGCTTTATATACAAGTCCAATGAGTGAATTTAGGCACCACTTCTAAACTTAATAATTTATTAGAATATTTTAATCCTTTTTGTAGGTATGAAACCCTTTCACAAGCCTACAAAGCCTATCAATTTTCCCAGGAATCCCTACCCTCATTTCTAGGCCGATTTCACTGAAACGAAAGGCTAATTTGGTGCCAACGAAGATTCCCACATGCCTGACATCTTGGCCTCTTGTGGGAATACCTCTTAAAGCGACAATATCATCAACACAAGGTCCATCTAGTAGAACTCACTAAGTGCACCCTCCAAGATGCATGCATGCAAATACAATAAAATAATGCTCTCAAGTAACCACTTCCATGAGCTAAGTCCAAAGAATGATAAAATAATGAAGTGGTTACAACCTCTAACAAGATAAACTCAAGAAGAGAAGGATGAATTAGGGTTTTGACCATGCGAAGCTCCATGAAATAATAAAATATGCTTCTCCAAAGTGCACCGTCCAAGGAAGCAATAAAATAATCATAGGGTGCACTCCTCCAAGTAAAACCCTCCACAAATCACAAGGGTATTGTCTCCACATGTGCACCCTCCAAGGAGAAGCTCCAAATATAGAAGTAAGACCAAGTAAATGCATGCAATAGTAACATGTGTGGCCCTCCTTAAACTCCAAACTCATGCAAACAACCACATGTCCTCTCCATGTGCAACACATTCCTCAAGAAATCTCCTCCATAGCCACGTCATAATAAAATAATACTAGTGTCAAGTCAAAAGGTTAGGGTGCTCTTCAAGAGAAGTGAAATGATGCCAAGTGTAGCTGAAATAATGATCTTGACCATGCAACATTGAAGAATAAGTGCCTAGGAGAGGTATGCTCTAGAAGAATGTTCCTTGGACCACTTTAAACCACCAATAATCAATAAAATAATAGCCACATGAACTGTGCCCTAGGGAGGAGTGCCAATGGTGTTTAACCTCATCAATTCATGTGCCAAAACCACGTGTTGTTTCCAAAACCATCAACTGATTTTCCTAAACCATGTGCACAAGTGGAAGGTGCCATAGAGAAGTGTGCAAAGGTAGTTACACTCATCAACAAATAATACAATGTTCCTCCGTATGCCTTGAAATTTGTGCCAAAGAGGGAAGCGCTCCATTAAACCCCTAAATAACCTAATCCATGTGTGAAAGCAAGCCAATGAGGTAGGGTGCCTAAGTAATTAGCCTTCACCCATATAAAAATGATTAAATTAACCAATGATTGGTTAAATCAACCTCAATATGTGTGCACAAAGGTTAATGCTCTAATATAACCAAAATCCACCTCCAAATAGTTACCAGATGATTAAATGAATGTGAACATGTGTGCCAATGAGGGGGTGTGCTCCATCAGAGTGTTGTACCATGTAAATAAAAGTTGTTCGCCCTAGCAAAACCCCACCATGATACCAACATAACAACAAAATATAAGCTCTGCCTAGGCTTGAACCTAAGGTGCACCACCATCAAGGGTCTAATACATCATTAATACATCATCAAATCTTAGGAAAAGGTTAGATCATCATGAAAATATATGGAGTACCCTCCCCTGTAACTCAAACTTAGGAAATAATACATGAACAAGGGTACTAACATCATCAAACCCATTCCCTCTAGGTGATGTCTAATATCACAATGCTATATCATCTAAGGAAAATCACACCAAGGCAACATGCATCACCCTACCACATCAACATCATAGGAGGAGACATAAGAAAGTGCTAACTCCATCAAACATCAAGTATGCCCCCACAACACATTCAGCATAAGAGGACCATGTAGAACATCCTCTCTTAGTGACATCATTAATGTAACATCACCATCATGCAAGATGGCTAGGATGCTCTAAGACAAAGATAACACATGAAATAGCAAGCATCCATATGTCAAGAGAGTGATCCATCAATCAAAAGGGCATGCAAGTAGCACCAAAACCATGATATGATCATCAACCATGACCAACCATCAAGAAGAGAAGTGAAACTCCTCCACCAAGATATCCCCCGCAAATGATCAAATGCCAAGAAAAGAAAAAGCTCCATGAAGGTGTATCTCCCGGAAGTCTATCAAAAGCTCCATGGGAACTAGCTACAAACCCCATCAATGTGGAACCTCATACAATATGAGGTGTAACACACCCCACACACATGAAGGCACCCCTAGCATGGTGTGAACACTTTCGGTGCAACCCAAAAGCTAACACTTCTTTCCTCACCTTTTGATGAGTGTTAGGTTCTGGATCTCCTCTGCTCTCAATGAAACAGTCTCTAGTCTAGTCTCCTCTTGGATGAAGTCATCCCGAAGCTTTTGAAAGGTAGGAAGCCTCTCTCGAGCACAAGCACCCTGAACAAACATGTCCCAAGATGAATGGTACCCATGTAGTGCTATAGGCACCAACTATTCATCCTTCACCATCATCCCAATAATAGCAAGTTGATCTCTCAACTTGGTGATCTTCTTTTTTTTGTTTGCTAGTTTTCCTTGACTTGTGGGACTAGCCTATGACTGAGAAACCGCGACTTAGGAGCATCTAAGCTGTCAAAATCACCAGGGGATCGCACCCGGCCTGAGCCACACCTACCCTTAACATGGCTGGATTTATTGTCCTCACAAGTTTCGAACCGGTGACTTTAACATCGCGGGGTACCTTAACAGCACACTCCGTCACCGACTGTTCTACACCTCGGGGACAAAAGGTATGCGGGCTTGGCCCAGTTAAGCTTTGTTCCGCGACTAGACGACATCCATGCTCGAGTTTGAGCACAAGACTTGACCTTCATTGCAAGAACATGAACTCACATGAACATTACTCCTACTAAGTTCATGTGAATTCATTACTTTACACATATGCCTTGTAGTTTTATGATCAATGGATGACCCATGTGCCTTAGAAGTAGCTAGTTGATTGATGTTAAAGACATCAAATTTCATCTAAAAAGAATGTATTGGGTAAAGACACCCTTTTCTAGTCCCTCATGGGCCAAACTATATACCTATAAGGATTTTCTAGTGGTCTAAAGCCATGTTCATGACCCATGTGACTTAGAAGCAATGTTTAAGGCCCAAGCCCTAAGATTTTGGTCATAAAGCATGTCTTATGGGAGGATACCCTTCCTCGGGGTGCCAAATATTATTATTTGGATTGTATGTAACTCCTAATCCAAAGTTTCATTCTATATGACTTATCTTACAATATGAAGTAGTTCATTTAGGGCCAAATCCCAAAGATTCTGCCCCTAAAACATTTCTTAGGAAATGATACCCTTACTCGCTCTATTTTATTATAAATACATTCTTTCCTCTACCTCGACATTGCATTTGATATCCTCCTTGTGTTTCATTAATACATTGAACTTCTTGAATTCATATTTGACTATCAACCTCGTCGAAATCAATGTCATAGTCATTGTTATCATCATTAAACACTAATTATATTATACAATATATTTTGTATAACATATAATAATATATTTTGTGTGTGTGTAATAAATAATATATATGTTATAAACCACAATAATATAAGTTTTAAACCTTTCACATTAGTGCAATGCACACACAAATTCTTAAAACATAAAAGAAAACAATGAAAATCACACATATATATAGAGATTTACCTTGAAAACCCAAACCGGGAAAACCAACAATTTGTTTAGAGCTCCACCTCTAATTCTTATTCATAGATCCAAATTCATTTTTTACAATACAATATATATAAGATCATGTGACATAAAAAAAATCCCTAATCCATTGACCCAGATTCGACTACAACCATAATTCCTTAACCATAATTAGAAAACCATGGGCTAGAATACCATGCACCATTAAACAACCAAAGGAGAAAAATGTGTGTTGAAAACTACTAAAAATGGATGCAAAAACTATCAAAAAAATTGGGGGCTCTGTCCCCCTTACAACCCCCCGCCCCCCCCCTGTTGCGTCTGGTGAAACAAATCATGCATGGGGTTGGTCTTGCAAAGAATATAACACAGACCCAACAAATAATCAGATCCATTGACTCATATAAACAACAAAACAGTCTTATGCCTCCACATTTCACAAGCCCCAGAATAGAGGAAGCAATTCGCAGCCCCATAGGACCATAAAACATTTTGTAAAAAGAGATAGAGGAAGCTAGGAGATACATACCCGACCCATAGACTAGCTAATAGAGGAGAGATAGACCCCTATACCAAGTGAACAATAGAGACAAAGATCGACAATAAGGTAGAAGAGAAAGGGACCACTACACTGACGACCAATAAGGCCTAAATCGATGAGTCTACACCTCTACATATGCATTTGCATTTGTTGAAAACCAAAATAATGAGAGAATGAGCCCTAGTCTATTAGAGAACCTATAGTAGAACCCTAGTCAATCTTTTGTGGTTGTTGGCATAACTTTTTTAGGTAAATATTCCAGATCCACGACCTACAACCCCAATACTTTTGTTAGCATATTTTTGTGGTTAAATCGTCTAGATCCATGACCTATAGCCTCATGTTGTGTACAATCAGACATAATGATGGGGATTTTGTTGGCGTATGTATTCAATTAGTCACAATCCCACTTCCATTATTTTGCATAAATTACATATCTTAACTTTGACCTCCACTAACTCTATCTCAAACACAAAGATTTTTTTGAACACCCTTCATAGAATGTATTAAATAAAGTGACTTTTGGTTCAATTTTTTTTGAGAAGTTACTCACGAAACCATATGATGTTTGCTTTATTAATGGCCATCAATGTTTGGAACTAAACTTGACCACATTTTCTAAAGCAAGCCTTGTTCATCAACAAGTGGAATTCTCAATGAGACTAAAAGCAACCTTTGTTCCATGAAGTAAAGCCCAACAATGTCCAATTCTAGAAAGAAAAGTAAAAGCTTGTAAAATGCAACTCCATTTTACATCCTTTTTCTAGTGTAGACAAGATAAGATAATTTTATTAATTTCCAACAAATGACCACAAAAGTAGGTCAATGGGACTAAAAGATATTAATTTCCAACAAATGACCACAAAAGTAGGTCAATGGGACTAAAAGAACACTTGCAATGTGATGACAACATGGGAGAGTGAAATTGTCCATTTCATTCTACCTGTCAATGGATCAATGCCCAAGGTAACATGTATAGGAGAGAAAATCATTGTTACACCTCCTTTACCTTTGTCACAAACAAAAAATATACAATATCTAGATTACCTAAATAATTTTAAGTGAAGTCCAAGTTACCTTAACCTCTTGTTTTAACAACACTTGTAGATCATTCAACCCTCGACATAGTCTTATAAAAAATCCTTTTCATATAGATATTTTTAAATGACATTGTATATTCAATGAGAACACCTTTATTTGGGGGAGGCAAGGTAGATACACACATCATCTTGAACCCAAATTTAACTTTATTGATCTATTTTTAAAGGAATATGATCATGTACATGACATTTCCCTCTTTTCTATTTTCTCCCTTGTCACTTTTCATGGCATAGCCCTTTCTCTTTTATCCCATGCTAGTCATTCCATATGATAACTTTTTCTGAATTCATCTAAGTGATTAAGTCATGTTGTTTTCATCATAGTTTATGCAAATAATTTATATACTAATTATTCACTAGTTGTACATTGGCCTTAGGTTCCTTAGTTTCATATGAATAAATTGGCAACCCATCAAATGTATAGCTCACTAGAATGTAAAATATGCTAAAATCCTAAAAAAAAAATAGTATTTGCAAGAGTGAATTCAAAAATATGTTTGAACACTTTTTCTTTTATCTCACCCACCTACATCAACTATTAATATGACAACGAAATGAGAGATGGAGTGGATCAAAACCCACTATAAGAAATGAGAAGTCGAAACATATCCTTTGATATGTCAAGGATATAGGAAACCCCACTCAAGGCATATACATGAGAAGTGATTATACCTTTATTTGGGGGAGGCAAGGGAGTTACATGCATCATTTTGAACCCAAATTTAAATTTATTCACTTATTTTCCAAGAAATATGATTGGGTACATGACATTTCTCTCTTTCGTATTTTCTCCCTTTTCACTTGTCATGCCATATCCCTTCCTCTTTTATCCCATGCTATTCATTCCATATGATAAAATTTGATAAATAAATCTAAGTGGTTAAGTCATGTTGTTCTTATCATAGTTTATGAAAATAAGTTATATAATAATTATTCACTAGTTGTACATTGGCCTTAGGCTCCTTAGTTTTATATGCATAAGTTGCACTAGTTGTACATTGGCCTTAGGCTCCTTAGTTTTATATGCATAAGTTGCCAACCCTTCAAATGTATAGCTTGCAAGAATTTAAAATATGCTGAAATCCTCAAAAAATCTAGTCTTTGTGAGAGTGGATTCAAAAATATGTTTGAACACTTTTTTTCCTTGTCTCACCCACCAACAACAACTATGAATATGATAACTAAATGAGAGACATAGTGGATCAAAACCCACCATAAGAACTGAGAAGTTGAAACATATCCTTTGATATGTCAAGGATATAGGAAACTCCACACAAGGGAGATACATGAGAAGTGATTATACCTTTATTTTAGGGAGGCAAGGGAGACACACACATCATCTTGAACATAAATTTAACTTTACTGACCTATTTTCCACATGATATTTCTCTCATTCCTATTTTCTCCCTCGTTACTTGTCATATCATAGCCCTTCTTTTATTCCATGCTATTCATTTTATATGACAACCTTTTAAAAAGTCATCTAAGTGATTAAGTCATATTGTTTTCATCATAGTTTATGCAAACAAATTATATAATAATTATTGACTAATTGTACATTGACCTTAGTCTCTTTAGTTTACATGCATAAGTTTCCAACCCTTCAAATGTATAACTTGGAAGAATAAAAAATATGCTAAAATCAACCCCCAAAAAAAAAAATTAGTATTTGCGAGAGTGAATTCAAAAATATGTTCATATATTTTCTTTTATATAATGTAAATATGCATGTTTGATGTTTAACAAGGCATGTCTAATGGAATATATAATCTAAGCATGCATCTTTAGTAATGTGGATCTTCTATGCCCTCATTGTCATATATTTGTACTGGAATGCCATGTACAATTCAAATGTAAGTATGATAGTTCAATACTTCCTCAAATTCCATTTAACAACTTTACTTCCTGCGGGAACTCAATTCATTTCAATCGGGTGGAGGGACGGCCAGCGCAGGGAGGG
>CBVK0102504225.1:0-12855 GCA_900067695.1 Picea abies
CCTAACCCTAAACTAGTTGGTTGACCCTACAAACATAAAAAGTCTAATGAATTTTAGATTTAGCATTAATTTAATGGTATGTCTTACATCAAAGGCTATGAAAGTGAAACTAATGATGTTTGAAAGACGAAAGTAAAATAAATAGAAAGCTTGGAAACAAAAACTTTTCTTTAAACAACTTTTCAAATTTAAATTTTTTTTCTAAGATCTTTGAATAACAAACCCAAAGCAAGATTTCACTCGACTACGAGTTACTTATGATCTAAGTAAATTGTCAAGAACTTATGAAAGCAAAGACTTTTCCCTGGTTACTAATGCAAAACAACACTTTTTAAACCAATCAAAGAAATAAAAGTTTTTTTTTTTAATTTGAATGCTCACAAAGT
Source organism: Picea abies (assembly GCA_900067695.1). Classification (NCBI taxonomy): domain Eukaryota; kingdom Viridiplantae; phylum Streptophyta; class Pinopsida; order Pinales; family Pinaceae; genus Picea; species Picea abies. The sequence continues at coordinate 387 of CBVK0102504225.1, forward strand.
AAAAAAGGAAAAATACCAACAAGTCAAAACCAAGAAAAACTTTTTGGCCTAAGCATGGATCACAAAGAGTCATGTCAAAAATCACACACAAACAAATTTTAAAAATGGACTCTAACACTTGTCTAAAAACCTTATAAAAGAAAATTTTGAGGAAAACTTTTAAACGAAAAAGAAAGTTATTGTTGTGATCAAACCTAAGCTACTGACCGCTATGATAGAGACCCAAAGAAACCTGAGAAGTATAGCTCTTGTCAAAGGAAAGGATGATTGCCTCACCTTAACAAAAACTTCTCCTCGAGCACACAACTGACAATTCAACAACAAGCATTTGCACGCGAGCTGTGTAAAGTCAGAGCGCGTGTACACACGTGCTAGCCTTATAAAAACCATGTGTATATCTGAAACTCTGAAACAAAATAAAAATCCAAGCAAGCCAACCCAGGCATAGATTATTGGTATTGAAAACCTGAATCTCTTGAAGACTTAGACACTTACTTTAACAGAAAAAGAAAAACAAATCAAGGAAAATTTCATAGAACAAACCAATCTAAGGTGAAACCTAAGCTGCAGACTGCAAGCAACAAAGACTAAAAAGAGTTCCAGAAAACCCCTGAGAATGACTACTTCTGACAGGGAAGAGGATCACTGCCTCTTTAAAAGTAATTTTATGGAATCTACACGCGACTGTCACTTACTCAACTAGCATGTACACGTGGGCTATGAGAATGCAAAGTGCGGGTACACACATGTAAACTTTAGACAGGTTGCGTGTACCTCTGTGGGTCTTGAAAAAAATTATAGTCAAGCAAAGAAACAGAGATAACTGGTATGGAAGACTAGAATCTTGGTTAACTCAAACTTTTGTAGAAACTTTAAAAATAGGGAAATGAAACTAGTTCTTAAAAATACCCAAAAATATCCCCAGGAACCCTAGAGATCTTCTCAGTATGGTGGCCAATTCTGTTGTGAGTGGGAAATATTTCTATGGACTAGCAATTAGGGTTGAAATATGCATGTGAAAAAGACCTAAAGATCTCATTTTCTACTATCATCCCAGACCTAATCCCCATTATTCTTAAGCAAATACATATTTAAGTGGGCATACCTTATTACGGGCGTTTGATGTAGATCCTTCCTTACACTTGATCATTTTTTTATTACAGCTCTCCTCCCAAAGCTGACCTACATTCACACAAAAGAAACAACAAACTCCGCATGCATTCGATATATAGATTAATGGGTTAGAGATTCAATAAACAAGTATACAACAAATCATAAGAACCTCATATGGTGGGATGGGGAAAGTATCTCTTTATTATTAACTTCAACAAATCAACTTACAATGATGAAGTTGGCTGCTGCTCCACGAACCTGGTCCTGGGATCCTCTTCAACTGCCCTCCAACTTCTTTGCTTTGTATTTCTCTTTGCACGAGGATGGCTAAAGGGTCGAGACAAAGTGATGAAACAATTGGGTATAGTTTCTTTACTATGATTTTCCTCCTCCAAATGGGACCCCTAACCCTTTTTTTAAAGGCTAGAAGAAGCTAGGTATTTGGACGAACCCTTGGCCATGCATGGCTAGAAGATTCAGTTAACTCACCCCAAGCTGTGTGTTCCATCGACAACTTTCCTTTTTTCATGCTTTTGTAGGTACACGCTTGTTGTTTTGGGTCAGACAGCATGTACACGCATGCAGTAATAGAGCAGGGCGTGTGGGCCTTTATAAAAAGTGTTTTTAAGAAGAGTTGTTCAGCAGTGCTTTGGCAAAGAAGGGATCTGAGATGACCTGATGCTAGGTAAACATGTATGGTGCAAATTAGGGTTATAACATACATGGAAGCCACTCATAGAAGAAAATAAGCAATATGGTTGCAAAGGATATGTTCAGGAATTAGGTTTGAGCAAAGAATTATGAAGATAAGTTGTGATAGTCAAAGCGCAATATTTCTGACAAAGAAACCTACTTATCATTCGAAGACTAAGAACATTGATGTATAATACCACTTCATAAGAGATATGGTGGAAAGTAACAATGTGCTACTAGGGAAAGTAGAAACGTTGGAAAACATAATAGACTCATTGACCAAGTCTGTGAGTGATGTGAAGTTCTCTTGGTGCAGAGAGGAAATGAGCATTGGTTCCCTGGGTCTGTGAACAAAAGTTTAGGAATCTCTTGGTTTCAATAAAGAAGACAACAAGTGGGAGAATGTTGGGCTGTTATATTATTTGCAATCAAATTCTAGTCGAGGTGGATCGGCTGATGGTCAAAGTTGAGGTTGATTGACAGTAGGTCGAGGGTCAAGTTAGATCGACAACAAGTCGAAGGTCAAGGTTAGCCGACTGGGTAAATTTGAAGTCAAAGGTTGAGGCAGTTCAACATGGTAAAGGCATCGACACCAAGTTGAAGAGGTAAGCTGACAAAAGGTAGACAAGCGAGCTTATGGTGACCGACTGAAGACTAAATGAAGGTCAACTGGTAGTTGACTGGTAATCCTACTTGGATTCAATTGTAACAGAATCCTGAGATTTGAGGGATTTGTAGCCAATGATCTGCATGGATCTGTAAAATGTTTTGGGTGTCGTGTCTTTAGGGTTTTACATGTTGTAAATCCTATAAAGAGTCATGTTGTAAGGTCGTAAAGGCTAATCAATGAATCGTAAGATAACCAATCTTTAGAGAAAACTTTCGATGTCGGTTATTGGTCATGCATATGTAAGCCAAATTGGCTACAATGGTGTTCTTGTGTAAGCAAGAGGGTATGATGTCGATTGTGTCTTAGGTGTGGACAAAGGTTAGACATGTAACGCTTTATTTAGATTGAATAAGACAACAAGAGAGCAAAACACTCAAGGAATGTTGGTTTTCCCAGTTTGGGTTTCCAAGGTAAAATCTTTGTGTATTGTGTGATTTCTTTGTCATTTACGTTCTTAATTAAATTCCTCTTCTCTTGTTCTAGGTTTAGTGTGGAATTTCATCTCATTTTTGGACATCATTAACGTTATCTTATCATTTTAATTGATTATAGATAGATATCAAAAGTATGCAATGTAGTTTCCATGTTCTTACAGGGAAGGTATGTATCTCCCATAAAAATGTAAGGCTTGAATCCTTAAGGAGCCTAAACAAATCAAATTATCCAAATCATCCAAAAAGGAAACCTAAACATATTACAACAAGCACATAATTGATAAATTGGGTAGTGTCAGACCCTTAAGAGTCATACCCAAGTCTAACCTTGGCATCTTGTCAACATGTGAAACTATGGTGGTTCTCACTTGGCAGCTTGGCTCAACCAAGGATACTTCACCCTCACTACGTCTCTTAACCTATAACATATCCATACTTCGTTCTAGGCTACAGACAAGTCACACTCCTAGTCTATGTAAATCAATTGTATACTTAGACAATTGTTAAATTTCTTTAATAGTTAGTCATTCCAGCATACAATAGGAAACATGTGAAACAAAAGAGACACATATATAGTGAAGGTGACACCAATGATGCCTAATACTTGGATTTGTTTATTTATTTTGAAACAAAAATAATGCAATATAGAGAGGGTAATATTGTCCTAGTTACAAAGATGGGCATAGTATTATGACTTTTCCTCCTTGCCTCGGCATATGATGCACCCCACCTATGCACCTAGCCTCAGACTGATCTCATGTCTCTTTCCTTTCTCACTTTCTTATGCTCTTGGTTCTGCATCTTGTGCTCTTATATCGACTCCAAGAGTCACCATCGTGAATCATCGTGTTACCATCATGTCCAAACAAATTGTCACACCCCTTCATGGACTCGGTGAGACCAAAAAATATCGTACTCACATAAACTATTTCATCTCTTGGACCAATGTGCCCCATCCTTGGGCGCACACCTCTTTCCTTGTGCTCTTCCTTGTGTTGATAGTTTTGACTCTCCATGGTTGTGTCGATGGGGTCATCCAACCTCTCCAACGTGCCCATACTTCCAAGGGAAGATGGGTCCACTCCTTCGACATGCTCCCAAGTTGTCATGTCCTTGCCCAAATTAAACCCAAGTCTCCATCTTCCATCACAATGGGAGAATGGTGTGTGGACCCTTGGGTTTGCATGTCACCATTGTGCCCCAAGGTGCTCCTTCCCACACCCACAATACAAGTTATTTTCCAAACGATTGCATCCTCCTTGTGCTCTTTTCCTAATTCATCATCGAATCTGCCCAAGGAGTGTGTGTGCTCAGCGGGTGTCACAGAAGGCCTTAGATCCTCCCCCACCAAACTTGTTTCTGTCCTGACAACTTCCACTACACTTGTGATCTATAGCGACCTTTGTCAAACTCCTAAACTATGTTTTAATATTTCCACATGGACTCATATCTCTACAAACTTTCCTATTCATCGAGTCTGTCCTTCCAATGGATGAAATACTCATGCACTTGACCTTTTCCCTGTCCCAAGATGTGATGCACCAAAAGATTATCTAGCTCCAACTTTGGCTTGTTTGCAACCATGGTCAGTGCTCTGGATGGCTCAACTCAACTTGGTTCATCCAATTCCCTTTGGCATGATTTCAACTGGTTAATGTGGAAGATAGAATGCATATGTTGCATGTGAAACAACAAATCCAATTTGTAGGTGATGTTGCAAATATTCTCAAGAGCTTTGAACGGACACGCATACCTCTGCACATGAGATGGAGCCATCCCTTTATGTGGTGGGAGTTGATCTCTACTCAACTTGAGTAAGACCAACTATCCTTCTTGGAACTCTGCATCATGCCTACTGCGATCTGTCCACTACTTCATTTTTTCTGTTTCACTAGTCAAGTGTCTGTGAGATATCTCCAACTGATCATGCCAACTCTTCATGAAACCCATGACTAATGGATTTGTTCCATAGTATCCATGTTTCACAAAAAGAGGAGTCGTGGGTTGTTTTCCGTTCATCAAATCGAATGGACTATAGCTCATTATTGAACTATTCTATGGGTTGTATTTGAATTGGGTGATGTCCAACAGGTCTGACCAATTCATCTAATTTGCTTGTAAACAGTGCCACAACTAGTCCTCTAGAAGTGTGGTGATTCATTTCGTCTTCCCATGTGTTTACGGATGGTAGGGTGAAATCTTCAACAACTTCATCCCCACATGAACAATGCTATCCAAAACTTACTCATGAACCTTGCATCCATGCCTGACATAATGCTCAGAGGAAGACCCCAATACTTCACTATGATCTTGAAAAACAACTTCACAACTTCTTATGTGTTGCAAGGAATATTCGTCGCAAAGAAGACAACATACTTGGAGAATCGATCCATCATGACCAAAATCACATTGTATCCCTACACCATTGAAGTTGTGTGATGAATTCCATCGAGAAACTCGCCCATGGTCTCTCCAAAATCGGAAAAGGATACAACAAACCTACTCTCATTCTGGTGTTTGTCTTATCCAGCTGACATATAAGGAAAGTATGAACGCAATCCTCCACATCCTTCTTCATCCTCTCCCACAAGTATCCTCACTCCAACAATGTCAATGTCCTCTATTTTCTTGGGTGGCCAGCTCAGGGTGAGTCGTGGCATTGTTTCATGAGTTCCCTCCTGAAGTTATATGACTCAGGGACATATATTCATTCCCCAAAGTACAATAGTCCATCACATAGCCAAAAAATATTTGTTTTTCCATCCTTCACCTGCTTCACGATATTCTTCATTGTGCGATCATGATTTAACCCTTCCTTAATATTTTCATGCAACTCTTGTAAGACATAAATCTGAATTCCCCCTGATTTAGAAACTCGTACTCCTCCTTTATGACTATGAGTTGTTCCTTTCTTCTCAAGTCATCCATGACAGAGTTTAGATTTCTCGACCTATACTCAATGGTCATGTCAAACTTAGCAAGGAAGTATTTCTACCTTTCCTTCTTGGTTGACAACTTCAGTTGTGTCACAAAGTAACTTGTTGCAACATTTTTTGTCTTCACGACAAATGTCTTTCCCAATAAGTAGTGTCGCCAAGTCTGCAAACAATTTACTTTTGCAGTCATCCTATTCTCATAAACAGTGTATCTTCGTTCATGATATTGAAGCTTTCTGCTCTCAAAGTAAACTAGATGTCCCTCCTATGTCAAAACTCCTCCAATGGAAAAGTATGATGTGTCCATATGCACTTCAAATGAATTCTCAAAGTATGGCATCTTCAACATGGGAGTGGTGACAATTCTTAGTTATGTCTCTCCAAATGCAGACTTGCACCTCTCTGTCTAGTTCGATGCTTTCTCCTTTTTCAAAAAGTCAGCCAGTAGTGTAGCAATCTTGGAGTTATCCCTCTATGAAATTGTGATGGTAGTTGGATAGTCCAAGGAAGAATCTCATGTCATGAACTATCTGTGGTTATTCCAAATATTTGATTTCCTTGACCTTTGTAGGGTCCATGTGAATGCATCCTTGACCAATTAAATGCCCCAAGAATGGTATCTTAGTCTTCCCAAAAACACGCATAGACTTCTTTAAGAACAATTGGTTTTGTCGTGGCACCTTAAAGACCTGTGCCAAATGATTCTTGTGATCCTCTATACTTTTTTTGTACCCCGCGATGTCATCCAAATACACCACAATGAAATTATCCAAAAATGACTGCAACATGCCATTCATTGATGTGAAAAATGTTGTAGGGGCATTGCACAACCGAAAATGCATCACTAGGAACTTGTAGCTCCCATACCTCATCACCATGGCTAGATTTTCATCATCCCCATTTGTAATCCGCACTTGATAATACCCATGTTGCAACTCAAGCTTTGAAAAGGCTTTGGCCTTGGACAACTTGTCAAAGAAATCCATAGCTAAAGGTAATTGGTATCATTTCTTCACACTTTGTTTGTTCAATGACCAGCAATCCAAACACATCCTTAGATATGAAGTGTCCTTTTTCTTCTAGAAGATAACCGGGGCACCATATGGTGACCTAGACAGACAAATGAAACTACGTCAATCAATTGTGTTAACTTTCGCTTCAACTCTTCCAACTCAGGTCCAAAAAATTGGTAAAGAGATCTTACAGGTGGCTATAGCCCAAGCTCTATCTCTATACGGTGGTCAAAAGTGCATCGCAGTGGGATCACTTTTGACAACTCATCCAACATTCTATCCACAAAGTTACCTTGCAATTCAGTGATCTCATGTGGAACATGAATCCCCACTCCATCCTCTTGAACTTCCCCAACAACTAATGCATAAATATGCAATCCATTCCACCTTGTTTCTCTCTTCATACTTAGTGCAGACACAAGCTGCACCTTTCCAACAAACTTCCTTGCAGTTGTGTGCACAACCCAAACCATTTTTTCACCAAGTATAACCATCTTTTCCATCCATAAAATGAGGACCGTGTGCATCCTCCTTAGGAAATACTGCCCAAGAATCACCTCAAAGTCATCCATAGGAATCACTATGAAGTTAGCCTGACCTTCCCACTTATATGTTGGAACAGGGATTGAACGCAAAGAAGAACAAATCTGAGATCAAAGGTGGTGTCTAAAGACACCATAAGACTGAAGCATGATTCGCTCCATGAGATAGAGAGAATATCTCTCGATGATGATATGATGATATGAGATGATAGACCAATCACAAGGATCATCTATAAATGGGTTTCGATCATGGACCAAACCAACAAGTTCAAGTGTAATTGGTTGCACCTGTCCATAAAACGCGTATCTAGGATCTGTTATGTGGACATGGTCAATCAATAATTTAGTCATTCATCGACCCAATAAACTGACAAGGTGAGGTTTATGATGGAACCACATGTTCCAATACCCCCTTGTAAACTCAACTTGGAGGAAAACAAATTCCACATTATTCCCCTCTGAATTTGTCTTGACTGAAAAAGTTGATCACAAGACAATACAACAACACTCCCAAGGAAGTTTGATCACTGTCAACACATATAAAGTCCAAAGGAGTAGTCATCCATTGAAAAATAGTTTTAAAATATGTTTTCCAAACATGGTCCCAGTTGGTTAGTCAACTAGACAACACCAACCAGTCGATGAGTTGACTAGACAAGAACACACCAATATAAATAGTCTATGTCAATTCAACAGTCTTTATATCAGGTATAATAAGCAGAAGTAAAACTCCCAACAATAGTCAAACATGGTTCAGTTGGTCTCAACAAATCCAAGCACATAAGTTGGGTTTACACATCAATAACTTCGATTACTTCCCCCCTTAAACACAAATGAGGGATCAAAGCATCATCAATAAATATTCATTGAAAAAACTAGTCAACATGTAATAGCAAGTCGAAACTTAGTTGAAAAGTACACGGTCAAAAACTTCTAGTCAACTGTCAAGTCAGATCAAATATCAGTCGACCAATATCCCAGTCGAGCATCAATCGAATGTCAAGTCGGGTCAAATCTCATTTGACCAATATCCCATTCGAGTGCTAGTCAATTGTCAAGTTGAGTCAGTCTTGTGGTCGACCACTGTAAAGAACTAGTAATGAAGAGGAGTTGTGTACATCTATACAACCGATAAATCACAACAGTAGGAACTCTTCAAACATCTAGTCAGATGCGCCCATGACCACTAATCAATCCAACCACAGTCAATCCTAGTAGTTGGTACTAATCCATGATTATGTCTTTCACATATTTTCTACAAAGATCTGAAAGCATGATTGCCATGTCTGTGATGGAGAGGACGACGATAAGGCACAAAGTGTTGTGTTGACTAATCAAGAGATATGGGTTCAGGGTATGGTGTACATGCAGGAGTATAACACCCCAAAATATCTACAACAGTTTCATCAACTATAATATTCTCAACTTCTGGCATGTTAGGAACAACCATCTCATCAATCGGTTGAGTAGATTGCCCAACTAACAAATCAATCTGAACTCCACTTGCAATGAACAAAACTTCCATGTTTGTAGCAAGGGAAGGTGTGGGAAAGCAGGAAATAACAACATCATATCTAAGACCTGTTCTTGGTGTCAACATCTCAGGCATCATAGGAGCAACAATACCCTATCAATTCTTCCCAAGTCCTCCTCCGGTATATCCCATCTTCCTGAGTAGTTGAGATCCTATACATGTAGTGTGTTTTTCAAAGCTAGGTGAAACAACAAAATCATTAGTTTTAAAGCATAAATCAACAACATTTGGCTTACAAACAACAACAAGGGGTGGAGAAGAAATGGGTGAGCCTGGAAGCTCAACAATATCAACATTCTTCTCACAAACAACTTGACTAGCAACAATGGTGGAAGAAGATATAGGTGAGCTTGGTAGCTTAACAACAACAATCTTCTTCTCAACAAGCTTCTCAACATTTTGTTCAATAGTCTGTAGTTGGTGAACTTGTTCTTCAAGGTTCTGTTTGTAGTCCTGCAAGCTCGGGATAGTTTCATCCTTCTCAATCAGTTGCATCAATATGGCATCAAAATCTTCCTTCAATGCATGATACTTGTCAAATAGATGATTGTTATCTTCTTGGAGAGGAGCAACTTCTTCAGGAAGTTCATCAATGGAGGCCTGTAAGTGGGAAATCTCATGAGTCAGCTGGGCATTTTTCTCCATCATCTGGTTGACATTTGTGCTCAATGTTGTATGAGGATGCGCTTTCACTTCTTCCTCCAATTCTTCAAGAAGGTCATACTTTTCCTCAAATTCGTCTGTAAGAGTCTGAAAAAAGCTAGCCACAATGTTCCCCATGGAAGCAATCCTTCTAGAGTGCTTAGCCATAGAAATTTGGAATATGTCTTATGCAATATTCAACTAAATTTTCAGTCCTACATTTTTTGTCTTCAAGGCAACATTTTCATGAGAAAGGGATTTCACCTCCTTCATGAGATCATCGACAAGATCAGTTTTGTCACCAAAATCATCCACCAAAACTTGAAATATGGTTTCCATTGCCTGTTCTAGGTCAACAAGCTTCCTAGATTTCTCATCAAACCATTACATAATGTTGGTTTGAAAGAGGCCAACCTCATCTTCCAGGTAGGTGTGGGATGTCTCCAGGTCATTTATGAGGCATTGATTCTCAGTTTGCAACTGTGCAACAACATTCTGCAAGGAAGTGACTTATGCATGAACTAGGCTATGAGATTCTTCCAAGGTGATAGCCTTATTTTCATGATTCTCCTATAGTTTATGAAGGATTAGAGCTTCATCTTCGTCCAAAATGGCCATCGTCAATGGAGAGCAAGACCCAAGCACAAAAAAGGAAAATCGACCACAATAACAGGGTTGGATTCACCAGTCGACTCACACCAAGTGAAGCAGTCGATCATGCATAATTAATCATGGAAACGAAATTTGTACTTCTCACGGCATGAGAACCTCAAAAAATGTTCGCATGGGCACACTACAAGCCACTAGGTCGACGAATCATGCAATTAGGGTTGTAAAAAAAAACGTTCTTAATGCACCAACAACCCAACAAAGAGTTTTAGAACCCAAAATATTTGAATTCAAAATCATTTGGTGTGGGAGATTGGTCAAGTTGAAGGTTCAACACATGCACCAGTCGGTCTAGAATGTGTGCAAGTCAGTCAAATCTCTGACAATGCTATATGTTGAGTCGACCAACAAGAGAAATTCGGGTGGACTCACATCAACATTTTTTGACCATGTTGATGCAAGTTGGGTTGAGCACTAACCAAATCGAACCACCTTTTATTTGTTAGTGAGAATAGTCGATTTCCTTCACATGAGTCAAGGGTTGAGACACATGTAGTCAGCAACAACCAACGCGCACCCAGAAGGAAAGAGGCTTGGTCGAAGGAGCAACGAGTCAGAGCAAATGGAAGTGCTCACTAGTCGCATGTCTTCTCAGTCGAGGGTTTCATCAAGAAATACTCTTTGTAGTCGACCGATATATCTTGTTGAACCTTCTCCATCTAACAAACGAAGGAAAATAACCCATGCGAAGAAATCAACAAAGGTTTGATCTGTCTAGTCTCCGAAAAATGATCAAGTCATGATTTCAGTCAAATAAGAATAGAAAAATGAATGGTTTGCGGCTCAATAACCCATGAAGGGTAATAGAATTCTCAAAAATAATATTGGCAATGAGTCTTCACTTTCGAGAAATCCATCATTGAGAAACTAGATCACGACTTCCTGGTTGTCTCAATCCCATTTTCATTCTTTGTGATCCCAAGATGAAAGAACCAATCGGTCAGATACAATGTTGAATAGGGATTGAATGTAGAGAAGAATAGATCTGATATCAGAGGTGTTGTCTAAAGACACTATATCACTGAACCATGAGTCGCTCCATGAGAGCGAGAGCATATCTCTCGATGATGATCTGATGATCTGAGATGATAGAAATATCACAAGGATCATCTATAAATGGGTTTTGGTCATGGACCAAACCAACAAGATCGAGTGTAGTTGGTTGCACCTGTCCATAAAACGTGGATCTGGGATTTGTTAGGTGGACATGGTCAACCACCAATTTAGTTGGTTGTCGACCCAAAGACTTGGTCGACCCACTCAACTGACAGGGTAAGGTTTACGATGGAACCACATGTTCCAACATTATCAAGTAAAATGTGAACTAAGGAGGAAACATTAGTTGCTTCCCTTGCCATAGAGTTTACTACCTTTACCACAACTTTAGACGGAGAGACTCTAAGTCCCAACTCTTTTGCAACCTTTGTCTTTAGAAAATTATGCGAGGCTCCTGAGTCAACTAGAGCTTGCATTGTTCTTCCTTTGATAACCAGATCCAAAAAACACAACTGATGGTCTTGGTTGTTAAGATTTCCACCCAAGGCACCCAATGCACCAATCCTATGTAGCTCGCTGCAAACTGAGCCTTGCCACTCTTTTTGTGTTAAGTGAAAAAGACACACAGAATCATAATACAACATACCTATGTTATGATCTTCTTTTGTAGATTGTGTGGGAGCGCCCCTTGGTCCTACTCTTGGTTCCAAGGTGCATCATTGTAAGTCCCTGTAGATCTTGGTTCGCTGCACAAACCAAGTCTCTTCTACCTCAGGTCACGACGGGACACTTCAATCAACCTTCATTGAGTCATTTGCGACCTGCTTCTGTTGTATGGTTCCATTCTCCTATGTCCAAGGAGTCACATTGTCCTACGTCGACCCACTCTCGGATTGTTCAAATCTTGCCATACTGTGTGATGTGTCTTCATAATGTTCTTTGTCACAAGACTTGCAAAACTGTTTTGATGCCATCTGTCATGCCCCCAAGAGTCATGCCCAAGTCTAACCTTGGCATCTTGTGGACGTGCGACACCGTGGCGGTTCTCACTTGGCAGCTTGACTCAACCAAGGATACTTCACCCGGACTACGCCTCTTCACCTAGAGGATACCCATACTCTGTTCTAGGCTACAGACAAGCCACACTCCTACTCTGTGCAACTCAATTCTATACTTAGAAAATTGTTAACATGTGAGATCGGAAGAGCGGTTCAGCAGGAATGCCGA
>CBVK0102504232.1:0-10059 GCA_900067695.1 Picea abies
GAATAATCATCAATAAATGATACATAATATACATACCCACTAATGGAGGATGATGGAATTGGGCCACACATATCTGAATGAATGAGCTCTAAGACTCCTTATGTTTTGTTGTCTCTCTTCGGAAAAGGGTTCTTGATGTTCTTCCCTTGTGCACATCCATTGCATACGCCTCCATGGTCAACCTTGAGTTCTGGTAAACCTGTGACTTCTTTGCATATGTATGGTAGCACCTTGTAGTTAATGTGAGCTAATATTCTATGCAAAAGTTCACATGGATTCTCAATGGCGTGGGTCATGGCAGCTTCTGAGTGACCCTTTAGCTTATACAAGCCACCTTCTTCTTTTCCAATGATGATTGCTTCTTTTAAGGTTTCTCCTTTAGCCCACATAAGAACTTCTCCATCTATAAAGGAAACTCTGAAGCCTTTCTTATCTAAAGCTAATATGGAGAGTAGGTTCTTTGTCAAACCTAGTACATATAGTAAGTCCTTCATCTTCATTGCATTTCCTGAATTAATCTTGTAGTTTGACTCTCCCACTCCCTTGATGGGATATTGATAATCATCTCCAAGTGTCACTTTCTGAGAAAACTTCTTTTCTAAAATGTAAGAGAGAATACTTCTTTGTCCTGTCATGTGCTTGGAGGCACCACTATCAATGAGCCAAGTGTCCTCTCCAGGTGTTACCGATCCTAAGAGGGCCGAGATTAAAACATGTTCTTTAATTTATTCTCTTAACATCTTTGTGGGTGGCTCCTCATCTTCAACTGCATGGGCATGGTGCCTCTTTTGTTTCCTCTTGTATTCTTCTCGTCTATCTGGAAAAAATTTCGCAATGTGTCCCATCTTGTCACAATTGTAGCATTGTACAAATGTGTAATCTCTTTCCTTTCATTGTCCTTTCTTCTGGAAACTCTTTGGATGAGATTCTTTATGAATGAATTTGTTTTGGGGTTGAGACTCTTTGTAAGTCTCTTTCTGGAAGTAAGACTTCTTTCTTCCTCCTTTAGTGTGAGTATATAGGGCTTGATCTTCATCTCTTGCTAGTAAAGCCTCTCGGTTAGCTACTCTTGTTTCTTCTTGGATGCATTCTTCCCATAGACTGTCAAACTTTAGTTTCTCCGTTCTGGCACAAATCGTTTGGATGAATGCATCCCAAGGTCTTGTGAGATCATTTTGGGTTGTCATTATAAGTTTGTCTTCGTCTATATTATCTCCAATTGATTCTATTTGTTCTTTGAATTGGGATATTCTGGAGAAGTGTTCTTCGATTGATTCTCCTTTTTTCATTCTTGTATTCTTGAGCTGAGTTCTAAGATTCATCTTCCGGTTTATGTTATTTCCTTTATATAGTCTGTTTAGGGAATCAAACATTTCTTTCGGAGTCTTCTTTGATGACACATATGGAATCAGGTGGTCTTTGATTGAATCTGCAATGGTTCTTTTGGCCTTGATTGTGTCCTTTTGGTGCTTTTCTTTTTCTGCAGCATCGGAGGGCTCCGGCACTTCTTCTTTGACGAATCTTGCTAGTTCATTCTCTTCAAGAATGAGACCAATCCTATACTTCTAGGCACGGAAGTTTTCCACACCTTCTAGCTTGTCAACAAGCTTAATGCTTGCAGACATCTTTTACTTGAAGCTCGGAAAATGTCCAAAAATGAAAGTTTTCAAAATCAAATTCTGAACTTACCAAGAGGTGCGCTTAGTTGAGGCGAGTAGCCTGGTGTGCTTGGATCTGAGAAAATCCAAATTTTACCCCTCCAAACTTGATCTGTGGATTTCTAGACTGGTGCTTCTGGTTTTCTGGTACCTCTGGTACTCTGGTACTTCTGGTACTTCTGGTTCTCTGGTTTTTTGGTACTTCTAGTACTTTGTGAAACTAAGGTTTCACTTTCCGGGAGATCTAGCCATTGAAAAGGTGTGTTGAAGGTGCCAAAATGATCCTTGAGGGAGCGTGCACTTTTCTAGGTGGTTTTAGGGCTGAAATACCTCACCAATAAAAAGCCTTAATTTGCATGTACAACAACAATGATGTTTTTCACTTTCTCTTGTGAAAGATGCTCTTTTAAACTTGGCTCTGAAACCATGTTAATGTTTAAGCCATTATTATAGTTCTTTGCATTTCAATAGATAACAATGGCATGAGCTAGAATCACTAAGAAATACACAATCACGAGAGACACATCATTTATCCTAATGAATAATATATCAAATAATAATTAGAATACACTTTGCAGTTACATTATTTCAACAGAAAATCTTCTTCAATAAAAAACCCTAATTTTCATGTACAACAACAGTGATGTTTTTCTTCTTCTTGTGAAAGATGCTCTCTTCATCTTAGCTCTAAAACCATGTTAAGGTTTAATATATTATTAGGTTTATTTTCAATTTACTAGATAACCATAGCATAGATAGGATCACTGAGAAATACACAATCACAAGAGACACGTCATTTCTCCTGGGAAACCCTCATGGGGGAGAAAACCCAACAAAAACTTCCTTAATATAGATATCCAATACAATGCCAAGAGATAACTCAAACAATACAGAAAATCCTCTCCCAAGAATGTACCTCTCTCTCTCTTCCTTCTTCTCCAACTACAGCTCTGAACTTGCGCTCTGATGAACAAGTGAGTGAGTGCACAAATAAGGCACTGGCCTCGCTTATTTATACAATCTGGCAGGTGTGAACTGAGGTGTATTTTCACTAGCAAGGTCGACTTCTCATTCTGGGTGGTTATAACTACTTTAATATATTATGGGGGCCAACATCTCATTTAGCCTATTACAATTAGGGTTTGAGAAATCCGCAAAAGGGGATTTAGTCATTTACAATACCCGACATGATCAATCCACAAAAGGGGATTGATCTAATGAATAATACATCAATAATAAATANNNNGGGATTGATCTAATGAATAATACATCAATAATAAATAGAATACTCTTTGCAGTTACAACATTTCAACAAGGATAGATCCTCCAAGGTGTCTCTGAGGCCTCCAAAGGCTACCATCATCGCCCGATGTGTGGGCCATGGTATCCAGCCTATGGGCTTCAAGCCCCAAGGAACCCCAAGCTAGGCTTTTTCTTCCAAAACTGTCCACCAACTAGGTCCTCCAAATACAATGAATACACCCTCCAAGGATCTCAATTCAAATGCATCATGATAAGTAAATCAATAAAATAAAATATCCACCCAAGCATGTGCATCAAAAACCAACTCATCAAACTAAACAAGTTCTCAATGACCCTATGCAGTTTACCTAGTTTGGGTATGGGAGGGTTAACAAAGCGACCTATTGGTTGAGTCGTACATCAATTTTTGGAGTTTTTCCCAAGTGGACCCCTCTCTAGGTCATGTGGACATAGTGACATGGATAGGGGCAAGACTTTTGGGCATGGGGTTCATGAAATAAAATGTATCGTAGTGTCTCATTTATGGGTTCCTTTGTAGAGGGTGTATTGCACCATTGTTTTGAATGCAACCTTTTTCCAAGCCCATTTATTGTCTTTTGTTCTTTTAAGATGTTTCCATGTTGAAGCTAAGGTGGGGATTCTACCTAAGCATGAAAAATAATTCCCACCTTTACTCTACCTTGGTCAAATTATGCTTCCCAAGTTGAAGACAATGTGTGGGACTTCTACCTAAGCATGAAAAACATTCTCCACACATGATCCACCTTGGTTGGCATTTTGTATTAATTATTTTTTACTAGGCCCATCAGTTTCTTATGAGAGACATTTCATTGTCCTCAGGATCCTTGGGTGAGCATCTAGAAGGTTCATGATTGGATTTTATCTTTTTCCAGCTACAAGCCTCTAGGCCTTCAGCCCCTTCTTCCCATGAAATGAGGGGCAATCCCTTCTTGGGTCAATACAACCGAAAATCCCAAAAGATAGGGAGATGAGGGGATGAAGTGTGGAAAGTGGAAAGTATGGTTGGGAATGACACGATGTCCTGTCAAGGGGACCTCCCAATAGAAAACCTATCCCTAAGGTTGACCACTTACTAGGGCGCAATGTAAACCACCAAGGTGAAACAGGGCAAAGAGCATAATTTCCAAGCAGGCGTTACATAATCAAAAGCAATTTTAAATGCAACAAACTCAAATGCCTCAAATATTGAAATGATACTCACCATAATACCTAACTTGTACCTCATGGAGAAAGACCCAATGTCTTCTGGAAGCTATATTATATGGTGGATACCCTCACGATGAACCTGAGACCTGTGGTGGTGAGGTGGGTCAAATAAAAGTCTCACCTGGCCAATTTACATTAAAATCCAATTTTGACATAAATAAAATTAATTAACATCTAAAAGTGTCTGATGTCATGCCCTTCTAGGGTGACGTTGAGGCCCTAAGGTGGAATGTTTGGCCTGAAAGGTAAGTCACTTGGCCTCCAAAGGCCCTAGATGAAGCCCACACATGCCACTAGACTCATAAATTCCTCCAAAATGGAAACCCTAGCTATGGATGACATCCAGGGTCATGATGGTGACTTCATGGGCCTTCTAGGGCCAACGTCCATGTGGAAGAGAAATATCCCCCTGGGGCTAGGTCTGTCAGGGTACCTCCAAAGGCAACGTCCTTCTTTCTTCCTCGTGCAAATCTTCAATGTCTTCTTACCCTTGGTTGGGGTTACAACATCCATTTGTGGGATTTAATTCCCCATGAAGGTCTGAGCTAATCATTCCCTCATGTGTACCTATACACTGGGAAAGGTCCTGCAGCAACAACAAGTACGCCCTCCAGGGGTTCCCGGTTCATAAGTCACAGGGATCATAGAATGTAAATCACATCCAATAATTAAATTGCCCAAACATGTGCATCAAACCCCTTTTAACCCAGACAAATGCTCAAAGACATTATGCAATTTGACAAGTCAGGTTTGGAGAAAGTCTCAAGGTGTCCTATTGGGCTAATATTCCTTAAGTTTGGGGTGTTTCCTAGGTGGGAGCCAATCCAGGTCATGTAAGTGTATGAGGTGGCATGGGGTAATTGTTTGGGCATGGGGTGCATTAATAACAGGGCAATGTAAGTCTTACATGTGAGTGCCTTTGTAGAGGGCAAGTTTCATCTTGTCATAAATGTTATTGTTTCCATCCCATTTATTTCCTTTTGATATTAGCTTTATTTCTTTTGATATTTTGATTATGTGCTTCAAGGGAATAGTTGAGGGACAATGTCTTGGCTTGATGACCAGAGGTGACAGCATTATCCACAAACATTTCACAAAAATGAGAAGGTTGGCTCGTGATGAGACCCCCATTTCTCTTGGTTATGCCACCAAGAGCCACTACCCTATTTTGGTGACTAGATAGGTGGTAGTGTCATACCGCTACATGTCCATGGTCATAATAGGTCGGCTCGTGATGAGACCTCCTATCCACCAACTAGTACCTTGAGTGTTTATGTATCTTATGGGTTCCCTTTTCTTACTGAGAAGATTTTTACTACTTTCTCGGGAATCCCTGGGCGAAGCATCTCAAAGGTTTAAATATTGGCTTTTACCTCTTGCCAACTACTTTTACCCTCTGGGCCTTTATCCCCTTCTTCCCACAAGGCAAGGTACAACCCTTCCTAGTGTGNNNNCCCCTTCTTCCCACAAGGCAAGGTACAACCCTTCCTAGTGTGGCCAATCCAAATTCCCAAACAAAGGTAAGAGGAGAGATGAGAGGAATAAGGATGGAAAGTGGTAAGTATGGAGGGAATGGACGATGACATTTCACAGACCCACCCAGTGGTAGCCCATCCTAAAGGGAGATGAACTTACTGTTGGATCATGTTGTCATTGATGCCAATGGTTTGATTGATTGATGTAGTGGAAACCCATCCTAAAGGGAGATCAACTTACTAGGGAACCATGTCACCCTTCCAAGTATGAACAAGGAAAAGAGCATAATTTCCAAGCAAACATCATGAAATGAAGAATAATTCAATGCAACATATTCAAGTGCTTCAAAAATCAGAGTGACACGTACCATGATACCCAGACTCATTACCTCATGGAGCAAGACTTACTACTACTTTAGGACTAGGTTGGTGGGATGTACATTGTTGTTGATGATAAATGGACTACACTGAAGAAAATAAGGGCCATGCTCAAGTCGTCTGGCTATCTGTACTCCATGTCTAGGACTTGTGGGCCTCAAGACGTGATCTCCTTAGTTATCCCTAGGGTAGGGGATAACATGGATAATAGGCCCCAACGGATTAAACATCAAAAATATTTTTAAGATAGAAAAGTACAAGTTGGCCCTATTGAAATAAATATTAAAAAATTAAATGGAATTTTTTTTTGAGTCGGCCCTAAAAAGAGGGCACCATATCTAGTATAAATATGGTGCCTACAAGATCATTTGACCATTAACTCAAGCGACTTCCATCTGAGGTAAATCAAGGACATCTAAGGAAACAATCAGAGGCATTGAATAAGGGCATCTCAGGTAGCGATCTAAGGATACAAGGGCGATTTTTATGAGGTTGATTTGAGGCAATTTTCTAGGTTACACTTAATGAGTTTCAAGCCTATTCTATGGTAGAGATAAGGTGCAAGTATGATGAAGTTAAGCGTGAATTTTCAAGCCTATTATGAGATAGTTCTGAAGGCATATCTGAGGTGCATTCAACAACAAATCCAAGGAAGACTCTATGTAAATGTGAGCTCTTTCTGATCCATTTTCTGCAAACATTTTAAGATTTTTTATGAAGCATCTTAGACAAGTTTGAGGAAGGTTTGAAGTGAAATATTTGAAGCATATTATGAAGTATTTTAGGGAAAGTTTTTCTTAAGATAATATGCCCCAGCGTCTAAGGTAGAATGGCACAATTTTCTGAGACAAAGAGGAGAAATTAAAGTATGTTTGAAGGAAGGTTATAAGGTCTAATTTGGGACAGTCTTTCAGGCATATCTAAGGTCAAATTTGTGACAGTATTTTGGGAGAATCTAAGGCCATATTTGTGACATTATTTTGGGTGGATCTGAGGCCATATTTGTGATAGTCTTAAAAGCGGATCTGAGTCATGTACTGTAGTAGAGATCAAGGTGAGTTTTACCAGGGTTGTTTGTTGCAATTGAGACCTATTATGATACTTATCCTAATAAGAATTTCAGACAACTTCAAGGGGTTCTTTGGACAGTCAGAAGAGGAAGATATAAGTTGGAAGAAAAGTATTTTGAAGGCCTTATTGCAGTATAGCTAAAGAAGGTATTTTGTGATCAGATCAAGGACTTGTTATGGGATAAGAAGGAAACAAATGAAAGTGACAGATCAAGGATGATATGGTCAATCATTGTAGCTATCAGAGCAAGGGGCTTCACCTTGAAAAAGTGGAGTGTAATATGGTAAATCTTCTAAGTTTTGTAAAAATATTTTATTGGTAACTAGAATTTTTTGAATCGGGGTGGTTGGGTGGTGCGCGAGAAGATTGGTGTCTTTAGTTTGCAGGTTGGTGCCTGTGAAGTGTGAGTTGGTGCTCATAAGGGGGTTGGGTACTCCTTCTAGTTGGTACTAGAAAATTCAAGGGTTTGGTGCCTCCTTCCAGTTGGCACTGGAGAATCTTGGAAGTTATTGCTTCAATTCAATGTAATCTTTTGATATATTAGAAAGCATTTTGTGGTTTTCTCCCAATTGGGTTTCCACGTAAAATCTATGTGTATTGTGCATGTGATGTGATATGTTGTGATTTAGAAGTTGAATAATGTTGCATATTTATTCTATAACTTTAAAGTATTAAAGATTGCTAAAAATACTGAAATACTAATTCACCCCCCCTCTCAATATTTCCAACAAAAAGTTGCAATCACTGAATGTTGTTGTTCATTTTTAACCTTAAAATCCTAGCCGAAAGGGGAAATCGTCATATTTTCCAAATAGGTAAGTTCATTTTCATTTTTAGTTGTTTAAAGAATAAGTTCCATATATGTGTATGAAAAATTATCTTCATAGTTATGAGTTTTTATCTTCTTATTTTCCCATATCAAATCATTTTTTGAAAAAATAGCACTAAAAAAATAGCAAGGCGTATTTAAATAAGCCTAGGATGGAAGTGTTGGAAAAATAATGGATGTATACAATAAATTTATTATTTCATTTGATATAAAGGAGAATATAGAAAATAAATAGATGCATGGTTGGATCTTGAAGAGGTTTGTGAAGATTGATATGCAAACATCTTTCAATTATGTGAAAATAGCTATTTTTAGCTTCTCTTTACATAATTTATTGATTTATATGAGTAATCTCCATTTGAATAGGACCTACAAGAGGCAAATGAGAACTCACAATTTCTCTTTTATTGTTTCTCTTACATTTTATGATGATTTTCTTGGTGAGAAGAATACCTTTCTAAAAAAGGAAGTTAAAATCATTAAAGGTAGTTGTGAGAAAGTGGTGAAAGAGGGCTTTTTATTTGAATATTCTCCATTAGAAATGTTCATTTTCTATTTAGTGATACAACTAGCATTATATATCTGTGTGAATGTAATTTTTAACATATAATGTTGGTCATTGTTATTGAACCATACTTGGACCCTTATGATCTCATTGAATTTTTTTAACAAAGTAGAGTGAATGTGTTTATGCAATTTATCAACAAAGATCATTTTTAAGCTTCCATCCATTCAAATGGTTACATATGACTACATTAAATCAAAGGACAAAGACACACAAGAAGAATAAGAATAAGTCACACTGGTGAGCTACTATATGGTCCTCAATTTTGGGGACAATGCTTTATTAAGGGGGAGGGCATGTTATATACCTAACCTCAACATCCTCATAAAGTGTTTTTATTTATAATAATGGCTATATAGATTAGACACTACTACAAATATTGGCCACATTCATGGGCCACCAATTTATTTTAGGAATTCCACCTAGTATCGAATACAACTAGTCTGGGACATGCCTCTTAGGATTTAGATTTAAACCTTGACCATCATTATGGAAAGCATTCTAGGTTGCAACTAGACTTAGACACTATAGAATAACATTTTGGTTTTAAATGTTAGTGTTCAATATTAAGGATGGAATTTGGGTGATATTTGATCCACTTATGTGTGCATGGGGAGTAAAACAAAAACCTCCCATATTTAACCACTACCTTCAGTTGCCCCCATGGAAACCTCAGTTGCCCCCATGGCAACCTCAAGGGGCTTGAATTTCTCATGGGAATTCAACCTTAGTCACTAATGAAAAAATCCTCATTCCTCACCATAGACTTTATGTACATGAACTATTTTATTTATGTGCTCATACTTTTACAATGTTAAAATACTAGGAGTTTATAGTATAATATTCCAATATTTAAAAAAACTGATTTTATTCAATAATGGACCATACTCTTATTAGTGTAATATGTTTTAAGTTAATCTTTTGTCAAGCTTTTACCTTCTTTATTGGTATAGGTAGGGGTTTCCTCCCCTCTCATGTATATCTCACATCATTTTATTAATACAACCAACTAATTATTGGTGTTTATTGAAGACATACTCCTCTAATACTCATATTTGTAGGTGCAATCTACCCTTGGGTATATATTGTTGTCACTCTTTTCTTTACTTTTTGACTCTTTATTTATGTTTCTATTTTACTTTTTTCAGTAGTTCCATTTTGGGTATTAGAGAATTGCATAATCCATGATCCCTAACTCTAAATTCTCTACGCATTTTGTTCTTGTATGCATAGATTTTTTTCCTATCATTTATTGCCTTCAAATTCGATCTAATTTTGGAAACATGCTCTTTTATTTCCTTGAGAAATTAAATCCCAAGTGTGACTTTGTTTTCTAGACTATATTAATTTAGTAAAGTGTTTACTCTTCTTCTATATAACTCCTCAAATAGACTAATACCCAATTATGTATGATACCCATTATTGTATGTAAACTTAAGCAAACGTATCCTTTTCCACTAGAATGGTTTGTCCATCACATACATTTGGGGCATGTGTTGATACTGAGAGGGGGGTGAATCAGTATCAAGTGTATCAAATACAATTTAAAAACCCTTTTCAACTTATACTTAAACCATTCAATTATATCCAATG
>CBVK0102504244.1:0-16068 GCA_900067695.1 Picea abies
TGGATTTGCCTCCTTATATGCAAATGTATGCAGTTGTCAATGTTGAGAATATGAGCCTCCTTTGATTGATGATCAAGGAGAGCATGTTTAGATTCCTTCTATAGATTATTTCTCGCTATAATATCTTTCAGAACTGCATGAAGATACAATTCTTGACAAGAGGATGAGAAATTAAAAAATGAGGGAATGTGGAATACCTTCGAGTTGGTCTTAAAGGCACAAATCCAAGCAAGGCCAAATGGATTGAGGTTGAAAAGGTGAGGGAACTGTACCCTAATATTTAGATAGACTGAAAGTAGTATTTTGGAGGTCCAAAAGCTTCCCAATGGGGAGGAGTGATCCAAGGGATCAAAATATGCTCAAAAATCAAAGTGCTCAGAATTGCTTCAAAACAGACTTGTATGTAGGCCTCATCCTCACGATCCCAACACAACTTGAACAGGTTCAAATGAACGTCATATGCGAGAGATATCACATTCTGTCTGCTTTTCCAAACATGCAAAATTTTGTTGACTGTACAATCCATACAGTTTTGACGTGGCATGGCTGTATTGTTGATGTGGAAAGGCCGTACTGGTGACATGGAAAGTGATCGTACTGACACATGGCAGGTGGCCATACTGACATGTGGCAAGGGTGATGTGGCAGAGGTTGACGTGGCAGGTGTGTTGCCACATACGTGGACCAATGGATGGTCAACACGTTGAATGCTCAGAGCGAATGGGAAGGTGCCACGTGGCCTAGCCAGGGGCCACCAAGTGGTACCCCGTATTTAGTTGATGGTTTAAAAGGTTTTGGACTCCATTGGTATTGAACCCGTGACCTTTGGCGTGGGTGAGTGACTTGGCCCAGGCCAGGCTACCAGCTTGCCCACCATGTGTTGCTTACCCCATAACCATTGCATAAATATTTAAGTTTGAACTTTGGTTTGGTTGGGAGGAGAAAGGGTTGGGGCTTAGCCCCAACCCTTAGTCATACCATATACACATACGCATTACCCACAAAACTCAATGCAGGGATCAAGTGTTAGCCCTTGGTCTAACCGCATAGCACATGTCCTTTGGCATGGATTTTAACATAGAACTTGGTCACATGACCACCTTTTTCACGCGTTCCAAGAGGTAGATAACGGATCCGGATTTGGCATTGGGACGTGGCCATATGGTGTCCATGCGACCGAAACCTCCGTCGGATAAGGTGTTGGCTTCCTAACGGTTCGAAAAATTGTTTGATTTTGCAAGATGCATGTGGGAGATGAGTTTTTGGCACGAAAAACACACAGAGGCTAGGTTCAATCATTCTGGGTGCATTTTGGTGAGCAGAAACAACAAAGAATTGGGAGAAACTTTCAGGGAGTGCTTCCAACTCAGTTTTTGGCCAAACCAGGTGCAGGAAGACCCTAGCTAGGGGTTTTTGGACGTTTTGGAGCCATTGAAGCCATCTATTTCTCATTCCGAGCATTTTAAAGCATCGATTTTGACATTTTGAGCATTAATGAAAATGATCCATTGGAAACTAGACCAGGAGATGTAGCCCAAGAGAGGGGTGAACTCCTTTATCATTTTGCAGTGTTAATGTGTGTATTTTGATGGTTGTTATGATTTTTTATGCTACTCATGATTAAGTAAAAACTCATTAATTTTTATGTGTTTGTAATTTGATCCTATTACCTAAGCACATACAATTTCACTTGCAATTTTAAAGAGACTCAAGCCTTTCATTTTTTAGATCAATCATCCTCTAGAGCTTGAGGAGTTTCCACTGGGTTCATAGAGAAAATAGAGGGAATGAAATATTGAGGTTTAATAACTGATGTTTCGACTCACTCTATTGAAGTTACATGTGCTTCTATAGAGATTATAGATTCTTCTTGCTAAGATAAAACTTCAAATACATTTGATGAAACAAGAGGAATTAAGATTGGACTAATTGATCTTATTGTGACTTTGCTCTTGGGTACCAATGGTTCTAATGCACGTGGCTTGGAAGGGTTTGTTTGATTCGAGCTTGCTGTGATAGGTTTCTTGGAGGTCGATGTAGCTATATGGTTAGTTGTTGCTCCTTGATTTATGCTTATTTTTTTCTTCATAGTTTTCTGTTGCTCATCTTTTTCAGTTGCTGAGAAAATTTGGGGTTGAATCTTCTTACAAACTATGGAAAAATGATCATATTCATGACATGAATTACATTTGAATGGTAACTATTTTCCTCCTAACTTCTAAACATGCTTCCACTTATCTAGGGTGAGAAGAATAGATTATGGAAGTCCCTTTTTTGGATCCACCTCCCCACAGATCCAAGTGAAAGAAAGCATTCCTGCCTTTGGATTTGATATTTCAATGCATTTTCCAAGAGTGTTCCCAATACCCCTCAAGGAATCTTCTCCCTAGTGTTGAAGGGGAAGGTGATTAAAATGAATCCAAATTGGAACAACATAAGAAAAATCAATCTCTGAATCAAAATCCGGGGTCCAGTGATTGAGATATAATCCCTTTGTTCCAAAGAACTAAGGCCCATTACAAAAAATCATATCTCAATCTTCTTTTTCCTCAAATAAGAGGGCATAGAAACCTCAACCACATAAATAATAAGAAAGTTTACCCTTGATGAAAACCATCCAATTCTTATGAACCCAGATATTCATCGATCTATGAGAGGGCCAAATACCAGTAAATTTCCCAATAAGGCCCCTTTCAATAAGGGCCAAAGCCATATGATGGGAGGTAACAAAGGGAAGGTTAACCTCTAGAAGTTGATCTAGCTTTTGAAAAACCTAGAGGGTTGATATTTTTGGATAAATTTCCCTAGAGATGAAATAAGATATCATAGCTTAGTATCTTCAAAGTCAAATTCGGGATGGGGAGGATGACATTGAAACCATGGTTAGACTGCTCGAGGAGAGATACAGTGGCTAGGGTTTCAAAGAAATGTGGGTCTCAATAACTATCCTCATCAATCCTCTCAAGAATTCTAGCAACATGGGACATTATTTCATATGAATGGGTAGCTCCAATTTTAGGCTCCCTATCCTATGTTTGGGAACACAAAATATTTAGCTAGTATTGTTAAGAAGTATGTTATTAGTAAAAACTCAAAGAAAAAATTCATGTTCATCACGTTTCGATCCACCTAATTTACCCTTTTGAAACATTTACTTGCACTTGTTACCATAAGTTTCCCCCCTCAATATTTTATTAATCATCTTCTATCAATAAAAGAGTTGGATAATGGAATATCATCTATTAATATATATACTATATGCTTTTCACCATTAAACCTAAAAATGTTTTTTTTTGAAATTTTAGAAATTAAGTTTAGAGGGCCAAGCGAGGAACTTTATAGTATATAGTACACTAATGCATATGTATTATATAATGCACACTATGGAACTTGATATTTAAAAAAATAAATATCCCAAGTGGTGCACTATAGAGTAAACATCACATCAATGTGTACTAATTATACAATGCACACCATGAGACCATAAAACCTTTTTCGTAAAAAAATATTGACAGAGATAGAGTTTGGGATATAATGCAATAAGGAGCCCCAATCCATTAAAATATCCTTTACATCAAAATGACCATTAAGACCTACAAATACTAAAAACCCCCCAAAACAAATCTTTTTGTAGAAACTAAAACCCCAAAACTAAGATTTGTAGTAATATAAAACAAAATGGAAGAAACAACAAAGCTAGAGTTTGCAATATTGAATATGGCTCCGAAACCTTTGTATTTTTTTAAAGATGACTATAAAACCCTTGTATTTTGATGAAATAAAGACAATGAAGTTACATACTTGGAATTTCTCTTTTGTAGATTTGTAAGCAACCCATGATGACCCCTTACAAATTGCATTCTTAAAAAAAATTATATCCACTCCCATCTCTTACTTAGGAAATCTTTGTTATACAAATCTCCCCTCGAAGTTTTGGCACAATAATGCATTAGGCTTTAAAGTTTGTTTAAGTCACTTTTACAGTTCCCACTCTTTTTTTTTTCATTTGATTTTTTGGTGCATTTATTAAAAATGCATATTCTAGTTATATTAAAAAAAAATTCCATCCTTAAAAAATAAGTGCACCGTTTCTATATTACATGAAGGGCACATTAAATAAGTTTTGCATGAAAATATAAATGCAGACCTCCATAATTATTATTTTTCTAAAGTCTTCATTCTCAGATGTTTAATACAATCATCCCGTTCGATGCACATAAATCTATTGCATGTTAAAGCACACTTTATAAAAAAATCCACCAATGTTGCAAATTAAACTAGTCACACCATTTTAATTAAAAAGACTTAAAAAATTATTTAAATTTAAAATGTAAATTTAAACCATTTTAAGTAAAAAGACTTAAAAAAAATTATTTGAAATTAAAATGTAAATTAAAACCATTTTGATTAAAAAGAATTAAAAATTTTATTTAAATTTAAAATGTAAATTAAAACTTCATAGGATACATAATGATTATTCTAATTTAAATCTCATGGGATGGGAAGCTATTCCAATTTTAAAGTATTGTCCCTCTTAATATCCGTTTTAAGAACCATTTCAATGCATGGGTAAATTAAACTTTGCATGATATAATTGTTTAAACAAGTTAAAAATTTACTATATTTTTGGTTTCACCACGATGGAAATGATATATTTCTTATATAGGGCTTTGTGCCATTTGAAGCTAATATATAATATGTACTTAGGTTAGAAGAATATTGGGTAGAATTTTTATGTAAAGTTAGGTTAGAAGAATATTGGGTAGAATTTATCTCTAATGGATTTTATGAGTTTTTTTTTATTAATTAGTGCTTTACATACATATTGAATATAGTTTTTTTTCTTGGATATAAATTTATTGGGGTTTTTTTATGGAAATATAACATATTTGGTTTCTCATTGTACCACTTTTGAACAATCATCAGTAAGTATGGTGATTAATATGTAATTTAACTTAATTAAAATTCAAATAATTGTTAAATTAGATTTCATTATTAACTTAAACATAAAATCATGAAATTTTTAGATGTTCATGATGAAAAATTAATACTATTGATAGTTTTAGAATAAAAATAATGATGCTTGTCATTATCAATTTTTACCAACCATTTATTAGTGTCAATTAAATCAATAATTCTTATATATTATAAATTGAGCACATCATCACATCATTAAAATCATTTATGATAACATTAAATTAGAACTAGAAACCATTAGAAATTAATAATGAAACAAATTTATTACTCACACAAGGAGTCATCCATTAATATGAGAAATAATAATCATGGAGAGTTTTATTTAGATGGGATTCAATGGTTCAGATTTTTCTTTTAGTTAACAATTCACTTTGCATTGGAGTTGAAATTCATTTTGTTTGGTGATGTTTTTTCTGTATATGTGATTCAATGATTCATAGACTTCTTTCAACTCAAATTCATCGTTTGTTGGAATTGGCTAGCTATGTTGGAGTTAAAGTTCCATATAATAATGCAACATTTTATAGGTAAAACTATAAATATCACTTGAACATGGGATACACAACAACTAAATGTACTTGACGAGTTTTTTTTACAATGGAACCTATAGGTTATTGACCCAAAAATCTCCTCCTGTGTTGTTTTAATTTTGCTATGGAATATCAAATTTCAATCAGGATAAAAATCTTAAGGTATTGCATCACCCTAAGTATGAATTTCTCAACATACTTGAAAAATATTCTTTATTCTTTTGATCAATTTGTGTTTGTATTGTGACTAGAAAAAATCACACTATAAACTCAACTAGTAGCTCACGTTTATAAAGTTGTTCAAATTTATAATACTTGCATTAAAAAACACAAAATGAGGCTTTGACGTATCATCTAACCTAGTCAAGAACATGATGGACAACATTGACTATGAAAAAATGTTAGATAACAATTAATATAGTTCAACCATAGTTCCATGCCTAGCAATGGCCAACAATCCTTTCTTGATATCCAACTACATTTTATAGTTGGTTTCTTTCATCCATAATTCACTGCCAAATACTTTAAATGAAACATTTAGTTCATTATCTTGTATTTCTCCTATGCTCAACTTCCATTCCTTCGTAAAAAAATTAGGTGGCACAACACCATAAAACCAAACCTATGTATAAATCTCTTTGTTTTTATAAACGAAAATTTTCATTGCATATTGTAAACCCTTTTGTGCATCCAAATATATGATAAAGACTTCAGATTCATTGTGCATCCTATTAATTGCACCATTATATGTTGATAAACCTATTGAAAGTGAACATGATTCCTTTTCGTGTGGTTAAGGAAAGTCTTCTTAATTGACTCCAAGCTTGGCAAACAAGTTCCATGTATGTAGATTTTCATGGTCTAAGATACCCCACTAACTGACCACTTACCCATAGCCTAATCACCACTAAGAAATACCATTGATTATTGTAGTGCCCTCTTTCACTTTGAATTTATTTGACTGAGATGATGTTATTACTTGAGGTAATTCTAGTTACAATAATGACCTAGTTGATTGATATATACATTTATGGAAGATGTGATCTAGACCTTCCATCTAGTTTGATGTGATTATTTCTTGATGTGGACATACATCTTTTATGTTTTATCCTTTAGTATTCTTATGATTCTATGGAATATTGAAAATTAAATATGGTTACATAATGAAATCTATTATGCTATATGATGCTACTAATGGTTTTTCAAGTGTGACAGGAAGAACCATAGGTGCATATGGACTCTGGATTGAGTCAAAATACGTGGATCTAGTATGGTATCGAGTTATGTATGATTGGAATTTGACATGTATATGAAATTTCTTCTTGATTATTAGATAATCATAATTTATATGTTTATCTCTAGATGTGTGCAGAGACAAATAAAAAATTTCCAAATAAGCTTACACATGGACAAAGGGTTATATGATGAGATATGACATGAGTGCCATCATGGAGAGGAGGTCTAGGTTACCTATTCCTACCTACTAGCATTCCTTCTACGTAATAGGTTGAAAACCATATGTATTATGTTTTTTCTTGGAGGTTACATGTTTTTATAAGGATAGGATGTGAATTTGGTCACTTACAATGTCATGTTAAGGGGCACATAATAAGGTGCCAATCCTTATTCCTTAATGATCATTAGTCTCGCACCAGTGGTGAATGAGTTAGGTTAGTTAATTCACAACCATCATGTTATTCCCCATCATTAAAAAATGATACTTGAAGGGCATGCATGAACATGGCATCCTTGTTATATACCAGTATGCAGTACTTGAAGGGCATGTAGGGGCATGACATCATTGGTATTGTGTACTTGAAGAGTTGTAAAGTTCATGGCTAGATCTTGGTCTAGGATACTTCAAGACTTGTAGTGATAATGTATAGCTATTGGTAATGAATACTTGGATGCTTTAAGTTAACTTGGTGTCACCTTTGCTATTGACTTTGATTCAGTTTATGTATATATTGAAGAAAAGTGTCCTTTGGAATATGCATTTTATTTCAGCATGGGAAATAAAATTAACTTGGATAAATGGTTTGATGGATCATATAGGCTCATGCACATTTTTGTAAAAAAGAAAGGGAAAAATAATTTAACTTGTAATTGGAAATGGAAATGGATTTATAAAGGAGTGAGTTAAATAGAAAGAAAACAAATTTTAATTAAGTTGAAAATAACAAATTCATGCGCACCCACTAAATGAGGGGAAAAAGGGGATCTAGGGAACATATAATGTTGGTGGCCAAAGAGAACTGGAAAAAGTTAGGTTTCCAAAATTTTGGGGCTCCATTGATGGAGAAGTAGTTGAATCTTGGCATGAGAATATGGCCATGTGTTTTCCTTTGAAGGATTATAATTCTAATCTCAAGGTGTGTATGGGTGTCTTCCAATTGAGAGGAAGTGCACGATTGTGGTGGAAGACCTTATTACCATAGTTTGGTATGGATATATCTAATATATAATGGGAACTATTTAAGGAGCATTTTAGAGAATGATAAATCTTTGAGGAGTTCATTGAAAGTTAATTGAATGATTTCAATTCCTCGAGACATGGTAACATGTGAGTGCTAGAATATGAGACTATATTTATGGATATTTTGAGGTATGTACCACATATAAACACATAGAAGTTGTAGGTGAACATGTTTGTGTATGGGGTAAAATATAACATTGTTGGCACAGGGGTAGACCCAGGGTTCAACTCTAACAACACACCAACAAACCCTAACTACTGGCCTTTTCGGTAACACCTTCGAAGCAGATGAAGTCTCACCCACAGATGCCTACAACCATAGGAAGTGCAAGATGATTCCTGAATAACAACGCCAAATAACCTAAAGACTCTTAACAATATTATACTTAGCTTTGCAAAGTTAGTTATGTTCTTATCTTTAGTAGGGAAACAACAATGCAATAACAATATAACAGATAACACATATCACAACATCAATCACATAGAACAACAAGATTTATGTGGTTCACCCTCTCCCTGGGGCTACGTCCACAGAACTGTGTTTATTGATAAAGTAGATGAAAAATACACAGTTCTTTCTACACACTTAGTTGCATATCCTTCTCTCTCTTCCTCTTTCAGTCCCCTCCCTATGCACCCAGTTGCAGGGTAGATCTTCGCACCCAACTGAAGATCCAAAATACAAGAATTCTCTAAGACATACACTTGTACAACTCAATCTCTCTATATAAACATAAAAAACAAGAACAACCCCCTCTCAACTCTTCTAGACCTCTATTTATCCTTCTATGACTCTTAGAAACCCTAGACCGAAGTCCAGGTGCAAAAACCCTAGGTACCAAAACCAGTCTCTTAAGGACATCGCCAACATGTTCTTCCTTCTTCTCCTCGAGGTGCTCCAAAGCACCTACTATTGTCTTCTTCCACTTCCTGACCTGTCCACGATTCATCTTCCTTGATGCTTTGTCTTCCTTGATATTCTCTTTTAATGACTCGCTTTTCCTTTACTTCACTCCTTATTTTTTGCTTCTTTAATCATTTTGACCCCTCCTCGGTTTGTGTGCCTTCCACGTTCTTCATACTTTGTCTTTCTTCTTCTTTAATATTTTCTTTCTTCCCTAATACATGACCAAGGACCAACAGGCCCCCAACACTCACATGTGACTCGTCCCAAGTCATTGTAGGGTTGAACCTCCTGTATTACTTTGAATGCAGACTGCGCGGAGCAGCCTGTGCTTTCTGCTATGTCCCTCCCTCTACTGTGCATACTATCATTTCTTTGTCTGGTACCTAGTTTCAACTACACTTGGTACCTAGACCCTACTTCCTTTCTTTTACTATGAGCTGCGAGGTAGGTGATTGTCATAATATAGCTTCAACCAACTCCCATTTACTAAACCATCCTTCCATTCTCCTTTAAGGGTCTTCAACTGCGTAGATCCACCCTTTGTAATATAGGAAACCTCGAATGGACCAAGCTAGTGTGTCCTGAACTTTCATGGATGCTTCATGAACTTGTTGTTGAATAAAAGTACCAAACATCGTTGTTTAAATGCTTTCTTCTTGATATGTCTGTCATGGTAAGCCTTTTCTCGTTCTTTTTGTACCTAATAATGAAATCCTGCAATGAACATGTCTTCCTCTAGTTCCATCAACTGCGTGAGCCTATCTTGAACAACGTTGGTGTCATCCATACCTGTGAATGTTGGAATTCTTAAACTAGGAACCAAGTATTCCATAGGTACCATTGCTTCCAAGCCATAAACTAACTTAAAGGGGGTCTGCGTGATTAACTTTTTGCAAGTAGTTCGATACACCCATAACACTGCTGGAATTCTCAAATCCCAATTATCTTTGTTAACACTACAAATCCTTGTCAGCGCTTTCTCTAATATTTTATTGAAAGCTTTGACTGTACCATTCGCTTGTGGGTGGTATGGTGTGCTCTTTTTATAGTGAACTTTGAACTCCTGAGTCAAGGCTTCAATAGTTTTGTTAATGAAATGTGTGCCTTGATAACTCATAAATATCTTCGAGCATCCAAATATGGTTATGGTATCATCAAAGATGAACCGCGCAGTTGTAGTTGCACTACAGTCCTTAACTGCTCTTGCTTCTTCCCATCTGGTCAAATACTCTGTAGAAGTGATAATGTATCAAACTCTTGTGCACTTTCCTGGTGGTTTGATAAGTCCCACAAAGTCAATAGCCCATTTCTCAAATGCCTGTATAGTTAACTGAGGTGCTAAAGGCATCTCATCTCTTCTTGACGACTTCCCTACTCTTTGGCATACCTCATACACTTTGTAGTATTCCTTAGCATCCTTATGTAGAGTGGGCCACCAGAGGCCAGCTCTGAGAACCTTTTGTGATGTTTCTTTCCCTTCATCACGTTCTCCTGCGATGCCTTCATGTGCTTCTG
Organism: Picea abies; assembly: GCA_900067695.1. NCBI lineage: Eukaryota > Viridiplantae > Streptophyta > Pinopsida > Pinales > Pinaceae > Picea > Picea abies. Next base: position 10,406 of record CBVK0102504244.1, read on the forward strand.
CAAGAATCAATGGTCTTTCTGACTCCATAACACATATTCTTAAGATCTCATTTGGTCCCATCTTATATAACTATCCAACTATAAGTTGAAAATCTACATTGTGGACTACCAACTGTTTCTTCTTAATAATTGTATACGTGCGAGGTGTTATTCCTGTGGACATGAATTGGACTATCTCGGCGAAGTGATCATCAATTTTTCTGATGGCCAAAAACTGTCCATCTGGTAGTGTATCATCCAAATTGGTAGGTTCATCTCCATGTTCTAACTTGGATAAGTGGTCAGGTCCCTTATTCATTCTTCTTGGCTTGAGCACTTTCTCAAAGTCATACTCCTGGAATAATAGTAGCCATCTACATATTCATCTCCCCAACACTGTCTTGTTGACTAATTACTTCATTGCAGAATGATCAGTGAACATCTTAAAATGTCCTCCCAACAAGTAGTGTCTAAAATTCTGCAGTGCACATACCATAGCTAAGCCTTCTCTTTCAGTAGTGGTATAATTCATTTCAGATGTGGAAAGCTTCCTACTAGCAAAGGCTATAGGGTGGTCAATGTCTCCTGCACCTGGCTATGCCAAGACTGCTCTTAATGCAATGGATGAAGCATTGACATGAGCATTGAATTCCTTACTCCAATCCAAAAAAAACAAAATAGGCGCAATGACCATTTTCTGCTTTAGTGTGTCGAAGCTCTGTTGGCATTCTTCTGTCCATTGAAACTTACTATCCTTATTTGATAGCTTCTCCATGGGTGTTGTTATCTATGCATAACCTTTAATAAACTTTCTATAATATCTAGTGTGTCCCAATGCAGTGTGCAACTGTCTAACCGAAGTAGGAGGAGGTAGATTGACAATGATAGAAATCTTGGAAGGATCTACCAACAACCCCTATTTACACACAATGTGTCCTAAAAAAAATCCAAAAGGTGAAAATAAAATACACTTCTTCAAGTTTAGGGCAATCTGGCATTGCCTGTACTTATCCAACATTAATCTCAAACATGCAATATGATCTTTCAGAAGGATAAAAACGGTCCAGTCATCAAAGTATGCCTCCAAAAACTTATGTAAAAATTCTTTAAATGCTTCGACCACCACCCTAGAAAATATGGTTGGTGCATTATTCAAACCAAAAGGCATCACCATGTACTGAAAAGAACCCCATTTAGTTGCAAATGTAGTCTTATGTCTGTCTTCCTTAGCAATTATGATCTAATGATAGCTTGAAAATCCATCTGTGAATGAGTAAACTTCTTGTCCTCCTACATTATCTAGAACTTCATCAGTAAAAGGTGTAGGGAATGGGTCATGTAAACATGCATCATTCAGTTTCCTTAGATCTACAAAGATTCTAATTTCTCCTAACTTTTTGTCCTGGACCACCATAGGGTTGATCCATTCAGATTCTTCAACTAGTTCTATGATTATTGCTTCCAACATTCTATCTAATTCAATATTAACTTCCTTCTTGTACTTGGGATTCAGTCTGTAAGGCCTCTGCTTGATAGGCCCTGCATCTGCTTTCAAAGAAATCTTCATTTCTCCCATGGTTCCTTTTATGCCTTTCATGTATGTGAACTTGGTTGGAAACAAGTACTGATACTCATGCAATAGTTATGTAATCTTACTAATAGTAGCATCATCCCAATAGTCTCCAACATTTTCTAACTTAGGTGTTTGCTCTGTTCCAATATTAACTTTCTTAATTTTAATAGGCTACCCAACAAAAGGTAATTCAATCCCCGACCCTTCTATGTCTCTTTTTCCTTTGGTTTTAGAGATGTTCATGTTCCTAGGTTCGTCATCCTCATAAACATTAATATTATAGCAACCTTGTAACCGTTGAAGAGGTGCAATCCATTCATCTTCTTCTTGTTCAAGAGGGAGGTTAGATACGTCCTCAAAGACCTTTTGTCTTACAATTTGTAAAGCTTGATCTATTGTGGGGTACTGAATTTAAAATAGGAACATAGCTATAAATTTATGGGTCATACCATACCAATCTGTAGTGGCTAGGCATAGTTATGCTTGAAGATACCAGATGATAGGCGTAGTATCTAAGGTGTTAATGAACTTATGTACCCACTTTTCTTTAGGAACACTGCTCCAGGATTCCTCACAACTTCACACATGGTCCTTAGGGAAACTATGACTCATGTATCGAACTTCATAGCCTTCACCTAGGTCTGAAAATCGTACTATCAACAAGGTGCGACATTGTACCCATTATGTGATGTTCTTCTTGTGAGCTTCCCACCATCTAGCTGGAATTTCTTTCAAGGCTTCGTCTAGTTCCAACAACCTCTATTGTATTGGTACAATTCCTTCAATTTCAAGTAGAAATTTCTCTAAATTATTCAAGCCATCAAATGTAGGAAGATTACTTACTTCTATGCCAATCCAACGAACTACTTTAGTCAATCTGGCACACCTCTGCATAGAGAATTCATACATTATGTTCTGCCAATTTTCCAATGCTTCTTCTGAATCTGATGAGCATGCACTTTCACTTCGCCAAATTAGATGTTCATCTGTTGTAGGATTAATATAATCTTGTTGTCTTGTTGTCAGTTTATATATATTCTCTAACACGTAGGCGTGGTATTCTTCCCTTATTGGTTCTGTGTATCTGCGACTTTCATCATGATCAAGAGGTGCAATGACCCTAAGTCCATCACCCTCAAATGTCATTCTTCTCTTGTTTAGGTCAACAACAGTAAAATTGTTGAAATCCCAATCAATTCCTAACAACGCAAGATAGGGAAAACTATCATCAACAATCTCGATCACTTCAAAGTCTGCAAATTTCCTCACTCTGTCAATGTCCACAGGGACATGCTCTAGTCTTCCAAAGGGGCTTACTGCCTGCTGGTTAGCCATCCTGAGCCTAATAGGAGAGTAAATCAATTTAGGTTTTCCCATCAGTGCCCAAGTATGCTTCATCATAACATTTAGTTTTCATCCCAGGTCGAGGACCACATAGTCCATGTCGTAGTCTCCAATCTGAGCACTAAGGTGTAGTTCCTTGCTTGTCCTCCTTTTCCTAGATACTTGATTCACAGCTCTACTCAGCAAAGGATCTATTCTTCCAATTTCATATTGTCTTATTAGGTGTTGTAGTTCCTGCACATCTCTTTCATGTTTAATCAAATTGATACAAGTATACAAGAAGTCCATAAGCTTGCTTACCTCTTTTGCTTGCCTAAGTGGGACAGACTGATCGAATGTTGGAGGCATTTCACATTCCTTTACTTCTGGTTGTGCCCTAGATGAAGAAGTTCGTTCTCCTACAAAGTCTCTCCTTGCTTCTTCAAAAGTGTGTTTTTCCTTCCTTGGGTCAAACAATGGTGCCTTCTCTGAAGATATTCTAATCCCTGATCCATCTGTAGTCTTTCATGTAGTCACCCTATATTCTCATGTGACAGCTCCTCCTCTAGTAATAACAATGACTCTAGGTTCCTCACTGCAAGGTTCATTTGATATTAGTTGGACTTGCGAGTTTCCACCTCGTCTTTCCTGAAGTTTAGCTAATAATACTGGGACAGTCTTCAATGGCATGGTCAAATGAATTACAGTAGCTGCAAGTAGTACAAGGGTTATGAAAATCCCTTTCCAAATGACCTGGATGGGCGCAGTTATAGAAAATAATTTGGCCTCAATCTCGACCCATGCCTCTTCCTTGTCCTCTTCCTATGAACCCACCGTGAGGATTGAAGTTTCCTCTTTCCGGGGAGTTGAACTGTGCAACATTCCCTTCTTGTTGTAATTCATCCCTTGATCCTTCATGCATGAGGTCATAAGCCCTACAATCCTTCTCATCATGCCCCACATATGTGCAGAATGTACAATAAATATTGGTGGGTGTCTGGACATATTTCTGCATATAATAACATTCACTAGGGCGATGTTTGGTTCTACATACCTCACACCATGGTACAGTAGCATTCTTCAAAGGTTTAGGGGCTCCAGAGGCCAAGTATTCATTAAATAAGGGATAGTTCTCTTTGTCATGGCCCTCTAATTTACATCTAATACACCAAATGTCTTCTCTTTTCTCCTTTCCTTTGTCCTTATTCATGTCTTCAACCTGTAAAGATAAACTAGTTAATTGATTCGAAATCTGACTCATACTTGGATTGGATTCTCCTACAGGGACTACCTCTAGTTTCATGGCAATTTCTAATTCCTTAGCCTACGAAGTGACCTTCTGTTGCATCAGAGGAACTCTAATGTGTGGTAGGAGGGCGGCGATGAACCATTCCTTATGTTGTTCGTCTGGAATCTACAAAATTAAATGGCCTGTCAAGGTCTTAAACCTCTAATCAAATTCCCAGACAGGTTCAGTCACCTTCTTCTTGATTTCCTTTAACTCTGTAATGCACTACGACTCTGATTTAGGCTTCTTGAACTCTGCACTCAATGCAGTCTTGATGTCATTCAACTGTTTAGGTTGTACAAATCCTGTAACAAATTTCATATACCAACTCAATGCATGATCCCTCAAGGTAGTACTAAACTGATCTCTCTTAACAAATTCGTCGGTGACTTGCTTAATGCTCCATACAGCTTCACATAAGAACCAATGTTGGTCAGGATCCTTAGATCCATCTCCTCTGAAAATGGGTAACCTCATTTCATCTGCCATGGATGTTCCTTGGTTTTTTGACTTAGTATGTACTAAACTACTTGTAACAGTACTCTAAGTGCTATGATTACTCTGGTTACTTAATGTTGGTAAAACAACAGGAGGAGTAGTAATACTTACTTCACCAGTAGGCACAGTCCCTAAAGTTTCTAGTTCTTCTCGACGAAGTTCTTCGGTTTCTACTTCCTCTGCCCTTGAGTATTCTTCGTCTGATCGCCCTGCTTCTTCTCCATTGTAGAAATATTTGTCTTGTGCCAATGGTCTGTAACTCTGATTAAACAGGTTCACAATAGGAACCTTTCTGAATGATCTCCCATTGCGCATGTGTCCAGCCTCTATGTCACTGTCATTGTCTGGATTTTTGAACATTAGCTTTAAAATCTACCGATTATTGTATCTTCAGGATATTCTTCTCATGCAATAGCATCTTAATCTTCAGTTTCAAAAAGTGTAGAAACTTTCCTTTAGGTCCCTTAAAGAAATACCTCTCTGCTTGACTATATGATTCTACTCTGTCGATAGAAAACTCAATGGTGTACCCTCCAATAGTGATATCAAACTAGAGATCCACTTCTATGGACACAACATTATCGATTCTCTTGAATTTCTTAATCAACATCGTTGTCCAAACCACAGGTGGTCTAGATCTGATTTCGAACTAAGTGTCTACTAGTCTGGCTAGCCACTCGTATAACTCCTTGTGAACTCTTGCAAAGAAAATATCGTGTACGTCAATAAAGATGTACCTTCCCAACCAGTATTTTGTACTAATGCTAGGGTTCTTGTTCTGAGCTTCAGCGAAGTCCCTTTCTTGTTCTTCTATCCACTTCTGAATCTCTTTCTTTTATGGGAACCACCTTGACATTCTCTCAAGAAGATCCATGTCCCAGGAATGGAACCATTTGTTGGCACATGGGAAGACCCAGGGTTCAACTCTAATAGAGCACCAACAAACCCTAACTACTAGCCCTTTCGACAACACCTGCAAAGCAGATGAAGTATCACCCGAAG
>CBVK0102504271.1:0-10213 GCA_900067695.1 Picea abies
TAGGAAACTAAGGGAAAAAGGGGAAACATAAAGAAAAAGGGAAACATAAGAAAAAAAACAGAATGACCAACTTAGTAAGCAACCTTGCCTTTAATAACTTTCTAAATTGAAACTCAACTAGGAATTTAGTAAGGGCATAAGTCATTAAAATGTGTAAGGGAATATGGGGACACCTAGGAGCGATTCTAGGAATGTTTTTAGGCAGGTGAAGGGAATAAGAGTAATTAAATAATTAATAAAATTAATTTTTGGTGCAACGAAGGGGATGGGTGACATCTGTATAGGGGAGGATTTTTTATTAATTAAATTATTGAACAATAAATTAAATGGTAATTTGGGAAAGAAATCACTTATAAATTCTATATAAAGGAGGGAGGAGGAGGAGGATCGATCTCTTGTGAGATGCATAGCGTTACACTGCAAAATTTTTGACTTGACTGACTTATCTTGTGGGAGTTGGGATACTCAGCTCGGGTATGAGTGGTAGCTTGACCTTTCGAGGCGAGTTGGTTTCTAGTTGTTCTTTGGTTTAGAGTGCATGTCCCCTTTGTAGCTCGGGGGGATAAGGGGGAAGAAGAGTACCCCTAGCATTGGCTAGGAGCTCGGGGGGATAAGGGGGAAGAAGAGTACCCCTAGCATTGGCTAGGAGGTCGGTCGAAAAGAAGGAGATGTGCGAGACAACAACTCGGAGCTATCATCTTGGGATACAATATGCATGCTTTTATTTTTCATGGTAGATTACAATTGATCTTGCACTTTCATTTATGTACTTTTATTGTGTAAAGAAAAGTTTTTTACTTAGTGTCTCTAATCGAGAACTTAAAATCATCATAGCTTTACGCTTGCTACATCTGTTTGATCTTCTTGGCAACCGATCCTCGATTGCTATGACTATTCGATTTTTTTTATTGATTATTTGAAGAGTTTATTCCTTATCTTTCATCCTCATCCCTATATCATTAGTCCATGCCTAAGCAGTTGACTAAGATCCAGATCAGCGGTCGTCACTTCGGTGTTAATAGACTTATAGATCCTAATGCCCTTTTTTTCTATGCATGTATGATGAGCGAAGGATAGTTTTGCGTAGATGTCTACCCCTTCTTAGCTTTGTGTTGATTGTTTCATTGCAGAATGGTCTATCGTTGATTCCTTTGTTGGATTATCTGTACGCTTTATCTCTATGTTTTCTGGGCATTTTAGCGAGTGCTTGATTGGTATACCTCCTGCGATTTTATTGATAAACCCCAACCTTGTTCGATATAATCTGTGTGATTTTTGTGATGAATCCCAGGCTTGGTTGAGTTTTGGGTCTACAATTACTTGTAGTGACTCTGATCTAATAAACTGACAACGTTTTTATTTACCTATTCTTGACTAGAATAGGAATCTTCGGACAACGTTCCTTTTTACCTGTTGAGACTGCGACTTGACTCTTCAACAACGTTTTATTCTTGAGTGCAATTTTATATGGAGGCATTTTTCTCTTATTGCTTGGACAACGAATATTTTTAAATTGCGAAATTCATTTTTTGATTGATAGCAATGTAATTCGGGAAGTGTCATTACAATATCATTACTGCATCGATTTTCTTTAACCATCAACAAATTTACTTCTTAAACAACCACGATTTTCAATTCTTAATAGCAACGATTTCAATTGTTAAACAACCATGAATTTCATTAATCACGAATCAGTTACTTATTGAAAGTGTTTTCTGCTATCATGCGATTTCATTTATCATATGCTCAATAACGTTATCAAATCATAGATTTAGACCTGCAATTGAATCTCTTATTTACACAACGAATTGATGTATAGAGAGACGGTGAGTTGATCTTCTTTATCATACAGCAATTGATGTATTGTGAGACTACGATAGAATCCTTATTACCAACCATTCATGTATTGTGTTTCTGCGGTTGAATCTTTACTGATTGGCAACGATTTGCAGTTTCATTATGACTGTATAATGGTCATGTTGTGACTGTGCAATCTTGGCGATTTTATTACAATGTTAAATTTGCAATAGAGATATTCATGTGGCTATTGTTCAGTGACAGTTTTATTTTAGGAATATTATTATGGAAATTTAACATAACATTAATGTTTTCCAGCTATGTTAATTTTGCATATCCCTGTCAACGAATTACTTTGGTGAGATTTCACTTTTATGTTTTTACTATTGACAACAAATTACCCTTACTGTGGACATCGATTTACTTGGTGCAATTTCCATTTAAAGTTTCTACTATGGACAACGATTTCACCTTATAAAAATTTTACCCGCATTCCTCTTGATAGTTATACTGTTATTTCCATGAATTCAGGACATCTCTACATATGACAATAAATGCATGTAGAGATTATATGATAGCAAATTTATTTTATGATAGCCAACTCTTATACCAATTTTATGATAAGTGGTTATTTATTTTTATAGAGTTAAATTCCCCCTTGCATATATACCGACAACTATTTTTACTCAATGTTTTAGTGATAATTGGCATGACTGACGTGAACGATTGGGTAGCGAGCTCCTTCTATATAGACGACATTACTTTTATGTTAGGAAACAACAGGTTATAATTGTTAGCCATTGAAATAATTTTGTTTTCTGACTAAGAACTAACTTCACTTAACCTTCTTCTAGTGGAACCCTTAATCCCTCTTTTACTACAGTTAAACACCTTAACTTTTTACCTTCAAGTAATTGAGCCTTGAAGAAAATGAAAGTAGTTTGTTATAGAATTTAATAATTTCTATTAGTGTTAAATGATGTATAAGTTTAATATTTATTTGATTTTTGGATTATCATTCGTTAGACAAAAGTTATAATGTTGAATTAATAGGATTGTTTGACATAATGGCTATTGGCATATTAGTTTAAAATCTCGCGTGAGATTAATGTGCAAGGAATTAGTAGTTTTAGCTAAACAGTTAATAGTTTAACAATAATTGGCTACTATGCGCATTATGCCTTAGGTCAAAATGTAAAGGGTCATTGGACTTAGTTGTTTAACCACTCAGGTTGCTTTATAGGAATCAAGAACCCTAGTTCAATTACTCAAGTTAATTTTGAGTAGTGTCACATTGCGTCTTGTCGACTTGTTGCTTAGGTGTGTGAGTATCATCTTCTTGTCAATTAATTCGGTCTCCTAGCGTGTTGGATTTTCTTGAGTCCTTGGTCCAGTTAGGCTATGTTGCACTAGGCTTATTGTCATATCTATCACCTGGGGATGGCATGATTCCAGTTGAGGGGATCATGTCGCACCATATTGGATAGCAGTGAATGATAACTTGGTCAGAGTCGGGCTTCCCATTGTGGTTGTGGTTGATCATTGTAAGTTGTTGTTAGCGCTTGGGTTGTAACGCCTTCATATGTTTGGTTTGAGATCCATTGAGGTTCTAGTTGTTGGTCATCGATACCATTGTGTCAGGAATGTGGACGTTGTCCCTTAGCATGTAGGCGTCATCGTGTTTGTCTCAGGAGGGTAGTCATTTCTGTTTGTCCTTGATTTCTGCACGTTTCACCCAATTGCTCGATGTTCTAATGTTAGTTTGTTGTTTTCTGTTGTCTGATCTGTTTGCGTGGTGTTTGTCGTCAGTTGTGTGGTTTAGTTGTTGTCGTCGTTACCTTCCTTCCTAAAAACAAAAAACAAAAAATCACTTTCTGCTTCGCTGGTAGTCGTAACATTTGGGGTCGTTAAAAATTCCTGTCACATGGGGTAATCTCATCTTCCTCTCTATTATGTGTATTATTTTTTTTGGCCTATAGAAATGCATTTACATCTATGATATTGGTAGAATATATTCATATATTTTACTTGTATTGCTTCATTGGATTTTGTTATAACAACTAATTAAAATTCCATATGAAATTATTCGAGAGGAAAATGATAGGACACTTCAAAGGTTTTTCGCAGCATTGGAAGTAAAGGGTGATAGGAAATGTTATTTCCCTTACAATCGATGTAGGGGCTTCAATAGAAGAAGACTTTTAATAATAAAAAATTGAAAGGAATTATAGACAATTTGGACATGTTGAACAGGGATATGAATATAATCCATTCATAAGTTAGTACTCACTATATGTTTTTGTATTGATTGTATTCGTAGAACTTTCTATCATTTAAATATTTGCTACATCCATAAATATTATTTGATTGTTTGTAATTATAAAGAAAGGTTGTCCTAAGTGCAATATTGGGAATGTGTCGAGTAGTAGTAGAAATCCTATTGTACACAGTGAGGAAGATGGACCAAATATTAGAGATAAAGTTAGTCCTATGGAAGAATATGAAACTGATAATAGTACAATTGAGACTGATGGTATAAATAGATTGATCTACAACACCTTTATTTGAATGGATGAAAATTTTGATGATATTCATGATGTACCTTTGATTGATAATTTGTAGCAACCTCTTTATGAAGGCTCAAGGAAAAATATTATCTTTGTTATGTTGTTGTTGGTGAACCTGAAGGTATTGAATGGTTTGTCAAAAAATTATCTCACACAGATCTTAATGTATGTAATATAATTCGTTACATATACATAAAAGCTATAGTTGTTTTTGTTTCTCTATTATTAGTGTTATTAATTAATGTGTAAATTAATGGTGAAATATTTAATATTAACATTCTTTTCATTAGCTAGTTATATATTGTGTTGTAGATTTCTAGGTGAATTTCTCCTACCATCATCAAATACTTTACCTAGCACCTACCGAGAATTAATTGTTATTATGAGAGATATTGGAATTGAGTATCAAGCAATTGATGCATGTCCTAATGATAATATTATATCCTATGGAAAATATGTATCAGAAACAAAATTCTCGCAATGTCAAATCAATAAATATCGAACTGATCAAGTAACACAACACGTGCCTCACAAGGTTCTTCATCATATTCCAATAATTACACGTTTGCAGTGACTATTCAAGTGTCAAATCATAGAAAAAATTATGGATTACCATGCACATAATAGAAGTGAAGATGGTGTATTGGAAAAATTTGTAGTTACATTTAGGAATCCAATTATGAAATGAAAAATTTGATTAATTCAAATAAAGATGGACATCAAGATTATGATGCATGGTTATTTACATATCAAAAAAACATTGTTGTAAAAAAGGTCATTGGGAAAATTAATCTTCCCACAGGATTTTCTTCAAACATAAATAATATTTTAACAAAGAAAGGTGAATTTGGTGGGGTAAAAGGTCATGACTGACATACCTTCATTAAAGTAATTATTTTGTTATATTTTTGTATCGGTATACATCTTTTTGGTATTTTTCTGTTTACTTTTTTTTAGAGTATGTTGTACCTATAATGTTTATGATGATTAATTTTTTGTTACAATATGTTATACCTCTATCTCCTATAGACAACTTTGAAAACAAAATAAAACAAGTCATATATGATCTTGGCAAATACATGAGGCAAGTAACAATTTCTATGAAACATATTCATTGTAGAACTTGTTCACATGTGCTTTTCTTGCAATGTATATACTTAAACCTATGATTTGATTGCATCATGTGTAGGTGGATGTCATCTAAGGAAGTCCTTAAAAAATACATAAAGTATTGAAGGATAGAACTTCCTCACCAAATGTGTGAAATGAAAAAGTACCTACCTCCGACATTTTTCAATGCAAAAAAACACTACCTCATACACCAAGTTGAGGAGATTTAAATGTGTAGACCTATACACACAAGTTCAATATGGATGGTGGAGAAGAATTTGAAAACATTGAAGGCCTTTGTTAGACAAAGAACACATATTGAAGGTTATATGGTGGAGGGATATCGGGTATATTGTCAAGCTCCACAATATTATTATTAAAAATAAATAATAATAATAATAATAATAATAATAATAATATCATAAATATAATATAGTTCTAATATATACTTATTGGATTAAATGATAATAAATAAGTATATAATGGAGAGTCGTCCCCCAATTTGTTGATGTAGGTTCTGTTGTGGCCACAATCTAATATCATCAAATTTTAGAATAATTAAATTCTAAGTGAACTTTGAAATAAACTTTCGTTTTTGGAAAAATCAGAATTGGAAATTATTTACCATTTATGGGAAATCCAGATTTGGAATTTTTATTATTCTAATTAATTATTTGATGGTTGTTTGGAAAATATTTCACTTGACCAACTATCCTCTTTTATTTTGACACATGTGTAAGACAAACTTTTAATAATATCCTCTTTTATTTTGACACATGTGTAAGACAAACTTTTAATAAATTAAATGTTGGAAGACAAATAGAACAACGATGTTAAAAATAGTTGACCATGACTCCATTAGTGGGGAACAAGTTTGAGTTACCTCAAGGCTTATTTTTACAAGTGGCAGAAGTGGATTTTGACCACTAGCAGCCCCTAAAAATCATGGATTTGTAAAGTTGTGAATTTTCCCAAGGAGGGAAGGAAAGGCCTACCACAAGGATGCATATTTTAATAACGTATGGAAGAGGCGGGATGTTGCTTAGTATGTTGGGAAGGAAACTATTTTCTATTATGAGCATTGTTAGTGTGATAAAAATGGTTTTACTGATTTGTGGATGGTGACTATAGCTAAGGAGGATCATTCAGTTTTCCCTTAAGGACTCATGGTCAGGCTAGGGGGTGAGCAGGACAAATGAACTTGGTTGTTATGTTACACGATTGGGTGGAACATGGTTGTTCCATTTGTATTCCAGAATTAGGTTTTAGATATGTATCTCAACTTGTATACATATCTACTATGGAAAGGTAAACGATTAAACAAAAACACCAATTTAAATCCATGTAACACACAGTTGGAATTTCTGATTTGGGGAAATGATCATAATGAATAATGATTAAATTAATAAGAATTCATAGAGGTGCATAAGATGCAACCTTAGTATATTCAAATTATATCATTAAAATTAAATAGCATGACAGAAAGGTAAAATATGAAAGTCTGAGTGCATGGAAATTACAGTAAGAACCCAATCCTTAGGTTAAAGTCCAACTTTCAAAAAACGTGTTTGAACCCTACGACTTTCCTTCGACATACATTCAACAATTGATTAAACAAGGATACCCTCTCGTTTCTAGTGCAGAGTGGTCGACATATGAAAGGACTTTCTTAAATGAATTAAATGCATACTTGTATCACACAAGGGATTAAGCAAAGGATGTTGTCGAGGTGGTCGCGAGACAAACAAAAATTCTTCCCGGTAGAGAAATTGTTTTACAACTAGAGGATAAAAACAAATGTTTTTCAAGAAAATAAAATCCTACTAATACTTCCATATATATACACAAAATGTAAATATGAAACTTTCCTACAAGGCTCGACCACAATCAAGTCTGAATAACATCAACCAGCGTAGAATTTTTTGGCATCTTTGGACGCATTCGAAAGTGTAAGAATAGAAGGGTTATAACGGTGAATACAAGAAAAATGAGAAAGATCGAAGGGTTAACTTCTAATAATGATTTGGGTTGTGGTATGACTAGAAAGGAACCACAACAACTATAGGATTGAATAATGATAGACAACTGAGAGAAAATACAATAACCCTCAAACCCGAGCGTTAAAGCTAAGGGTGTTTCACCTAACCTGTAAAGGGAATCATAAACAAAGTAGAATCCTAGGAGGAAAGCACATATGGAGGCACAACTATAATACATTGTCAATCCTCAAACAAAGAAAAAAAAACCGTAAAGTCTATTCATGGAACCTCTCTTTTATTTTACATTGCACCAGACAGTGAATAAATTTACGGAATACATCTCACGGAAAACATAAGATAAAGAACATTACTCACCCTTGCGCATAGATAACCTCGAATGTGCATGCCTCCTTCCATTTCTCACCAAAGCCAAGCTTACCAAAATCATCGGTCGTATACAACACAGAGGCCATCGCTCACCAGAGTTGAGATTTACCAAATCATCGGTCATGTACAATTCTTAGGCAATCGCTCATGAGAGTCGAGCCTTACGAAATCATTGGTTGTATACAATGCAGAGGCCATCCATCAACAGAGTCGAACCTTACAAAAACATTGATCACATACAATGCAAAGGGAGTTTGTGTTACATACGAAAGGGGAAAGAATGAAAATAAGTGTTACCTCAAGGGCCTCTCTAGAGGCGTAATAACGGATGATACACCCCATATCACTTCCATGTGAGGTTGAGGGAGGTGGCGAGTTTACGTTGGGATTTTTTTCCTAGCTGTCAATTCTAAAAGGTACAGGACAAGATTCACCATTAATGGACCAGGCCAGGAGTAAATTTCTATAGGCCAGCATGGAGTAGACCCAGACCCGACCTGTCATCTACCATAAAATGATTTTCGAACCACTTAATTGTTGATTCATGTTTATTCCTAGTGTTAACTCTAAAACGATAATAATATGTTAATAGTCGTGTAGGGTTACTAATGTTGTGAATAGGTACATTTTTGTTGCACTATGATAAAGTCATATATTGTTATGGGTAAAATTAAATACTATCTCTTAGGATTTGTGTCTCCTATATCAACACTATGTCTATATGTGTTGATCTTGTGACCATGTTTTAGACCACTTATACCTTGTCTAACGTATATTGTTATGTGATTAGTGTGGATAGCATGTCTTGACAAATAAGTTTGTGATTTATAATCCAATAATGACTCTTTAATGAAATATAATAGTAAGAGACAAGTGGAATGTAAATCTCCTTAGGCCTTTAATAGAGATAATGATAGACGAGTAAAACTGTGATGTAAAAAATAAATGAATAAGATATATATAACAGATTATCTCTGTGTCACACACATTGTTGGAGACTCAAGGGACTTTAATGTTCTCCAACAATTTTTTTTTTTATTTGGGAAATTTGGGGTACATTACATATGGTATCAGAGTTGAAGGCTACAACACTTGGACCTCAGGGCAAGGACAACATTATTTTAATTCTTATATTTCTGTTGAAGAAAAACTAACAAATATGTTTATTGTTACAAACAAAAAAATTTGTTGGTCTGTTGTGATAATGTCAACACATAATGAATAATAAATTATACTTGAGGAGAATCTAAATCAAGGACCTCCTAAAGAACCAGATCATAAAAATGAAGTAATTTCAACCACCCATGTTTTGGAAACAATGCAGAAACTTGTTATGGAATTACAAGTGTTTAAAGAAGATAACGAAAAGATGAAAAAGGCATAGAAAGACCAGTTAGAAATAAATGAAATGTTGCTACATAATATAGTAACCAAGAGGAGCCCAAATAACAATGACAAAGAGGAAGAAGTCAACAAAAGGTCATTTCAAAAATCTGGTCATGAAACAAAAAAGGAGGGTAGTTCTTCCGTAGACACACATATGATAGGAAACAAAACAACTACAGGAAGAAAAAGGAAACAAGTAGATCACCTAGAAGGTGAATTCAAGAAAATAAAACCATTCACATTTATTGGAGAATCAAGGAAAGGTGAAGAGGTTGAAGCATGGATACTAGATATAAATAAGTACTTCCATATTTACAACTACTCTAGAAATATGAAAGTCAGAATGGCCATTTACAACTTGAAGGGAAAAGCAAGTATCTGGTGGCAAGACCTAAAATTAGAGAAGGGATTGAAAGAGAAAAAAATGGAATGGTTAGATTTAAAAAAATATTTCAAGAAGAAATATTTTTCAAAAAGCTATTACAAAATAAAAACTAAGGAATTTTGTGAGCTAAGACTCAGACAAGTGACCATGGACGATCTGATAAAACAATTCTAGAACTATTAAGATTTGTACCATACATCAAGGAAGAAAAAGTAAAGATACAACGATTCTTAAGCTGTCTACCACAGTCGTACAAAGAAGTAAAGATACAACGATTCTTAAGCTGTCTACCACAGTCGTACAAAGACATAATTAAATTTTACAATCCCAAGTCTTTAAATGAAGTGCTTAGAAAGGCTCGAATGTGATATGATAAGTACAAACAAAGTTCTAAAATTCCCAAGGCATGGAAGGACAAGAAACAAGATAGAATGAATCAGCGAAAGAAAGGATTTTAACCATCCCCTTTCTGTAATATGGAAAAAAGTTCCCAAAAGAAGGAATACCATTCAAACACCCAGATCACTCAAGGGGGAGGTAGACCAGTTAACCTAGGAGTCAAGAAAATTGGGGACAACCCCAGAGAACCATTGAAGTGTTGG